>CAUYQG010130319.1:0-22035 GCA_963574415.1 Tarsius wallacei
TCCCCCCCCCCCCGTTGGTTATACTAATGACACATTTCTACATTATGTCAAAATTAGAACATTTGTCAATTCAAAATCAGCTGCTGAGATAGCCAGACAATCAGGTGATAGTTCAGTTATTTCAAACATAAAGCAGACTCAGATTTTTTTTTTCTCTAATCAACTGATTCCAACCCATTCAAGATGCTGTCCAAAAAGCAGTATTTTGTACATTCTGGACTAATGAAGATTAAGGTAAAGGGATCATCAGTAAGTTTAGCTTCACTAATGAAAGTGAAAAATGAGTTGTTTGTTAAAATGCTAATGACATAAATGTGAAACTTATGTATATCTCTTGTTCCTAAATATTGAACAAATACCAACTAATCATTGAATTAGCCAAAAACCAAAACAAATGAAATACAATTTCTAGCTAATTGGTTTATCATTCATCATTGATTACTCCTCTGCAGTGCAATAACTTAACAGTGATCAAGGATGTGTTTCAACAGATTAATTCTTCAAATTTAAACAACTAGAAACCATTTCTCATGGTGTCGCATTTCTTAATGTTTGGAGACATATTGCTGGTTTGGGAAGCTGATTTGTGCTGATTTAAGAAGGAATTTTCTAGTTTGGACCCTGGGCTCTGATGATGGGAGATGCACTCTCACAGTCTGGCAGTTAAGAATACCTCTTTCCTAACTGGTTATCTGCTTTCTGAGTCCGATTTTTAATAGCCTGTGAGTTTCTCCACCATTTGACTTGATTCTGGTTTCTTATTTTGTGATTGCAGGCTAAATATTTTTTAATCTCGTATTCCTAACTTTGACTTAGCAAGTAAACAGATCTCCTGCATTTTGATGTTTGACTGTTTTTGAAAAGAGCCTTATATGTTTCTCTGTCACAGCCTGCTGATCCCAGTGAATGCTGACCTAGTGATTCAGTAAGTAGTCAGTGCTGTTTCTTCTGGTAGCTATCACCACCTGACCATCTGCCTCTCAGCAAGAATAGAGACCTATCACCTGTGGACTTGTTTTCTCTCTCAGCTGTGCCTGATATCAGATTTTCTAAGAACGAGTGACTGTGTGTTTCCATCAGAACAGACCAGGAAAAGTATTGCCTTTGCAGTATTTTATGGTTGTGCTAAAACTTCCCTCAATTTCCTATATTAACTAGATCAGTGTGTAGTTATTTCTTCAGTCTGTTGGTTGCCAAAGATTACCTTCCACAAGATTTACTTGAGAATTTAGCCAATTAGTCCATCTCTAAGTTGAAAGGAATAGAGGAACTATCTCCACATATTTCCATTGTCCCAATGCTGGGCCGGCCCCAGCAATGACTGGTTACTTGTGTTCTTAGTACTAGACTTCCAGGTAGTAGAATATGAACAGTAGGAAGACCTTGAATAAGGTGTCAGCATCACTGGCCTTTTCTTGGTCTTCATGCTTAAAAACTGTGGGGAACACTATGACTTTATCTTTATGGTGGTGGATTTCCTAATCCCGGGGCACTGCCTTTGGCCCTGAGGCAGCTTCTGCTGAATCTCATCCCATTTTTTTTCCCTTGAGGCAGGGCCTCGCTCTGTTGCCCAGGCTAGAGTACAGTGGCACTATCATAGCTCACTGCTGTCTCCAACTCCTAGGCTCAAGCCATCCTTCTGCCTCAGCTTTCCGAGTAGCTGGAACTACAGGTGTGTGCACATGCCTGGCTAATTGTTCTGTTTGTTGTAAATATAGGATCTCACTATGTTGCTCAGGCTGGTCTTAAACTCCTGGTTTCAAGTGATCCTTCCGTCTTGGTTACCCAAAGCACTGGGACTGCAGGTGTGAACCACCATGCCCAGTCCTTCGGCACATCTTTGAAACATCTCTACCAGCCATACAACTATAGGAAGCCAATGCCAGATTGGGTTTTTGTAAAGAAAGTGAAATAAATGTTGGTGTTTTAATTTATCATCATATTTTCTGTAACATGGATCTCTCTGTTTTTACTGGTACCCAAACTACTTCTCTAAGGGATTCTGACTTAAGTAAATGGTGGCAGTATTTACTCCTGCCTCAGTATTCTGCTTCCTTGAAGACTTGGTTTGGTTCTCTTATTCACAGAGTACTCAAATGAGGTATGATGAAGATCTACCTATAATTGTTTTTTAAATCTACTTTTCTAAAATGTAATGTTATTTCATTTATTCCTCATAACAAGTTTATGGGGAGGGTATTATCAAACCTATTTTACAGAATGCAATCATTTGTTGAAAGTTAATATTAACAACTCCCATTTAGCCAGAACTTGTGCAAAGTGTGTGAAGTGCTTTGCACACAAAACTCTGGGAAGTAGGTATAATTTCACAGAGGAAGTAAGCCTGAGGATAGTTAATAACATGACTGAGGTTCTTGTCAATGTGACTAATGGCCACCACATTGTCAAATCCAGTGAATCCCTTTTTATCATTATCTTACTCAACCTCCTAGCACCAGTCAGCTCTTGTAGATTGACACCACAATTGCCCACACTTTTTCTATCCCATTGGTCTCCTTTACTCTCTTACTTCTTACCTTAACTCTCAAGGATGAAGTTCCTTAAGAGAGGATGCTTTACCCTTTCTTTATGCTCTCTACTCTTTTCCCCTTGATGATCCCAAACATTCTCATAGCTTCTATTATAATCTGGATACCTACAATGACATCACTTACACCTCTATTATGCAGATCTCTTCTCTGAGCATCAGTTTATTTATCCAACAATCATTCTGATGCTACCACTTGGTGGATGCCTCATGAGTATCTGAAACCACACAATATTTCCAAAGCTGAATCCCTGACCTTTTACCTACGAAGCAGTGGATAGCATCACTCTTTCCCTTGTTGCTCAAAGTCAGAAACCTGGAAGTCATTATTCTCTTTAAAATGCTTGTATCTAGGCCAGGCATGGTTGTTCATACCTGTAATCTCAGCACTTTGGGAGGCAGAGGTGAGAGGATTGCCTGAGCCCAGGGACTCAAGACCAGCCTGGGCAACTTGGCGAGACTTTGTCTCTACAATAAATCAAAAAATTAACCCGGCACGGTGACACATGCCTGTGGTTCCAGCTACTTGGAAGGCTGGGGCAGAAGGATTGTCTAACCCAGCAGTGAGGCTGCGGTGGCTGTGAGCATGTCACGCTACACCAGTCTGGATGACAGAGTGAAACTCCGACCCCCAAAAATAAAAAATACATATATCCAATCCATGCCAAGTTCTAGTAATTTCTCCCCAAAATATCTCCTATCTTTCTATTTTTCCTCTATCTTGACAGATGTCATATTAATTCAAACCATCATAAACTTTTCCTAAGGGATCTCCCCTCTGCCTTGCCCTTGAAATCTGTTCTCCATCCCACCACTGTAAACATTTATTATGTTTTTTAGTAAAATTTTTTACCAAAATGTTACTGAATACATTTTACAGAAAGGGGCATAAATCATAAAGTACAGCTTGATTGTGTTTCACAGCCTGAGCACACCTATATAACCAGCACTCAGACCAAGGAATAGATCAGTACCCCATAAATCCCCCTCATCCTTCCTTTTAGTGATCATTCCCAAAGGTAGCCAGTATTCTGATTTCTATTGCCATAATTTCATTTTTCCCACTTCTAAACATTATATAATGAATATCAACAGTTTTGGAATACAAATTATGACACTACTACCTAAACCTCTCAAAGGCTTCCTTTATACTTATACTAAAATACAAACATGTTACTGTGGTCCCAATACTATCTGGCCTCTACTTACTTCCCTAACCTCATGTTCTGCCACTTCCTATTTGCTCAGTATGCTCCAACTCACTCAGTATTCTTATAATTCCTTGTATATGCCAAGGAATACGCAATGGCCTTGATGCAATGGCCTTGATGCAGGGTCTTTGCATGTGCTGTTTCCTCTACTAGCATGGCTAATTTCTTCTTACACCAAAATTTCACCTTAAGCATCATCTCCCCAGAAGACCTTTTCATGACATCATATCCCATTCACTTCTCCCATGCTCCTTTGTGGGACAAGGCTTCTGAAGGCTGGTGTGTAATAGAGATGGCTCAGGGTCTCTTGTGTTAGGCGAACAAAAGAGATAAAGAAGGTTTTAGCAGCTGTGCACACATACAATGTATGAAAGTATTTGAATTGGTTAAATTTGGTTAACAAGGAAACTGGAAGAATTAGAAAAGAGATGTCAAACAGAGATGGCAGAATCTGGAAGCCCTGGTATGCTATCTTCCGGGAGACTAGCTAAAGCAACTCCCCTATACTCCTCACTTATCACCTATCATCTTCCCTGTTTTAGAGTCATTGGAGGGGGAGTGGGGGGGTGGGAGGCTACAATCTTTTATTTTAAATGTATATAATAAATCCATCAGTCTGTGAATAACTGTGGTTATATAAATGGTAGAGAACTAGATGCCTGGCAGCTAGAGAAGTACGTGAGACAGAAGCAAAGACTCTTTCTACATATTTGGCCATTTCCCCCAGGACCCAGGTGACAGATTCCTGGCATAAACTGTGTTCTGTATATGTTGAAATACTCACCACTCTGTATTAAGTATGTGTATATCTCAATTTGTGTGACTTGAACTTGAGTTATGTGGAACTCCACTTTGCCATGTTTCCTCCGACTGGGATCAAATCATTTCACACTGTAAATGCCTGCCTGTATACTACTGAAAGAGACATCTAGAAGGAAGGGAACTAGAGAGAAACGGGGAGGGGCAGTGGGCTCAAGGACACTGTCTGGTGAAGAACAACATGTATTCTTGAGGAAACAGATACAAAACTGTCCTCAGTGGGATGTCACCCTCCCATGCCATCTTGAGCACATTGCACAGTATAGGTTTACTTTCCTCCACCACACACAACATGGGCCCAGGCCTGTGGGGAAAGGCTGCACAAGGATTTTTCCCTAGAAATTGCTCCTCAGTTTCACAGAATGCTCTGGTTTGAATGAATGGGATTTTTGAATGAACTTTCCCATGTAGAATTTGAATTTCACCTTGGAGAAAATAATGTCCTGGATTATTCATAGGAGGGTATTGCATATGCCCCAAAGGCTTGCTCTCAGGTAGCATAGCTTTGGAGAGAACACAGAAGTGTAATAATTTGTTATTAAAAATAGACAGTAGAATTTGTTACTGTTTTGGGTGTTAGTTGGGCTATTTTTGCTGTAAAAGGCAGAGACTGGCTCAAGGTACCTTAGCCAATTGATGGACATGGGATGGAGCCTATGTTGATTTTGACTGTGCTCTATGGTCAACTAGACAGGTTTGATTATTTCCTGGCTATTTCTGGTGTTGGCTATTGAAGTTCATCTTGCCATTGCTGCAACCCGGCCTTCTTCCTCTTGTCTCCAAGTGGTGGACAGGAGAAAAAGGATGGTGGAAAGAATGTCCCACCATCAGGGACTGTGACCTGGCTCCCTGTGCTCAAGCTAATAACTTGATTCATCACTTTCCCCCTCAGGACCTGCATGGACATGCAAATGGTATCTCTCTACCTCATATCTTTTAAGCTTCATGTTTTGCTGAAGACTGCTTCATTCATGTAAAGTTTTTTTAATTTCAAATTTCTGACAGAGAGAGTGAAAATCTGAATGGCCCATGCACCTTTCCAAGCCTACTCATGCCAACCTATGAATTTACTGTCCTTTCAACTGTAGTTGAAGGGCACAGGGAAGAAAGGGGGTCGTGCAATATGTGTACATAAAGGCTGTCAGTTTAGGAGATACAGGGAGTGATACATCTCCTTTAGAAGCAATTTTGAATATAACAGGCAATGTATTTGACATTACTAGTATATTCTCATCAATAAAATTGAAGCCTTAATGATGCAAGTAACAGGTACAAAACATACAAAGTCATCTTCCTTATTTATTTAATATTTTAAAATACACATGTAAAATAAAGGTAGATATTTTAAATAATATATTCTTTTCCTTTAAAAAATCTGATTTGAAATGTTTATTTGATCCAGGTGTGGAGCATTATTTATAGATTCAAGAAGTTAATATATTTTTAAAAGTGTTAGTATTCTAATAGTCTATTCCTGCAAGAAATAAAAACCAGAACATAATGGTTCATGAAAGGATTTGGTTTTATTTATTTGGAATCTATTGGAAAAGAAGGCTTTGGAGATGAGAAGGCTTTGGAGAGGCTGTTGTATGTTCTAGCTACAGTGTCCATAATAGATGTTAGGTATTTCCAATGCTCTTCTGCATTACTTAACGTGAGTTTATCCCAATTTTTCCTCAAGTTCAATGGAAAAGAGGTATCAAGGGAGCAACACAAAAGTGTTTTTATCATCCTTAGGTATTTCTGCATCAGTGAGAGTAAGATTTTTCCCACGTTGTGAATGAAGACAAAATTACACATTTCCATCAGTCATATCTAGCTAAAACAAAGAAGACATTTTTTATTTCTTCTGTCCCCCTCTCCCTTTTCTAGCCCACCTATCACCAAGTGGTTCTACTTCCAAAATATATCCTGAGTCTGACTGCACCTCTCCATTATCACAGCTACCATACTTCTGTCCTATCCTGGCTGCTGTAATAGGTTCTAGATTAGGAAAGCATTCAGCAGCAAACCAGAACATTCAACTGTGGTAGTTTTAACAAACAGACATTTATTTGTCTCTCGTAAAATAGTCAAAGGGTTGGTATTCCAGGTCTGGTGCAACAGCTCAACAATGCCATGGGGAGCCCAGGCTTTATCTTTCTTTTCTATCACCCTTAATATGTTGGCTTTCATTCTTTTGTTTACCACATTATGGTGTCCACATGGCTGCTACATTGCCAGACATTGCATCTGTGTTCCAGACAGGAAGAAGGGTATGGACAGGGAATTATTTTCTTCAGAAGCTTTGTCTGTCTATTCAGGAAGGGAAGCCTTTGCCAGAAGATATCCCCTTATATCTCATCAGCTAGAACTGGATCCAAACTGATTCTTAGACAATCAGTATCCAAAGAACTAAAATTACTGAGGTGGTTATGGTAGACTTGTTTGCACGGTATCTCTCCTAACCTCTTTCTACTGTGTTGCCCTGTACAAAAAAGCTCAAAACTACATTTCCCAGACTCCCTTGCAGCTAGGGAATGAAGTGAAGTGGAGAGAAAGGTAGGGTACACCTGTCCATTGTGTTGCTGTCAGTTAGCGGAGGTAGGGTGGTTCTGAAGCAATTAAATAGTTGCCTTTTTGATTGACCCTTCTTTGTAAAATGATTTTAACTATTATTAACTCTAAGTTTGTCACAAAACTTTTTTTGTCTACAGCTGTTTTAATGAGGACCGTTGTGACATTAAGTAATCTACAGTAGAGCATTTTATAACATCTTTGTTGAGTGGTTCTTAGAGCAAGATAACCTCTTCAGTCCCAGAATCACAAATTGCCAATATTCTCCAAGGGCATGGGATGCTGCTGCTGGTGGTGATGGTGGTGTGATTTTTCTAAATCATCTGGATGCTGGGAATTGTGATCAATGGTGTTTTCTTTTTCCTTGTGACTCTTAAAAAGCTTTAAGGCAAATGCATGACTTTCTTCCTGAATATATAACCTCCACTGTACACATTTTGTGTGATAACCTCACTTATGATCCTATCTTTTCTACTCTTATTTCCCTTACTTATTTTTGTTATTACTTTGTTGCATCTTTTTTCCACATGGCACAAACTCTTTTCAGAGACAGAATTATAACGTTGTCTGCAAGCCGGGTTCGGTGGCTCAGCCTGTAATCCCACGCCTTGGGAGGCTGAGGTGAGTGGATTGCCTGAGCCCGCGGGTTCAAGACCCGCCTGGGCAGGCGAAACCTCATCTCTACAATAAATTTAAAAAAAAAAATTAGCCGGGCGTGGTAGCGCACGCCTGTAGTGCTGGCTACTCGGAGGGCTGAGGCAGCAGGATCCCCGGAGCCCAGCTGGTCGTGGGTGCGGTGGCCGGGAGCGGCCACTGCACTCCAGTCTGGGGGACGGAGTGTGACGCCAAATCAAAAAAAAAAAAAAAAAAAAAAAGCACAATCCCATTCACAATAGCCACAAAAAAATGAAATACCGTGGCATCTTCCTAACTAGAGACATGAAAGACCTTTACAATGAAAACTACAAAACACTGCTCAAAGAAATCAAAGATGGCACAAACAAATGGAAAAATCTTTCATGCTTGTGAATTGGAAGAATCAACATTGTTAAGATGTCCATCTTACCCATGGCAATCTACAAATTTAATGCAATACCCATTAAATTACCAGCTGCATTCTTCTCAGACCTGGAAACGACAATACAGGAATTCATATGGAAACATGAATGACCATGAATAACCAAAAAAATCCTCAGCAAAAATACACAGTGGGGGTGTCAAATATCCAGACTTTAGCTTTATTATAAAACTACAATAATCAAAACAGACTGGTATTGGTACAAGATCAGGCATATAGACCAATGGAACAGGACAGAGATTCCAGAAGCTAGACTTCAATTTCTCAACCAACTCATCTTCAACAAAGTCCCCACCACCAACCACTGGGGAAAGGAGTACCTATTCAGTAAATGGTGTTGGGAAAACTGGCTGATCACATGCAGAAGATTGAAATAGGACCACCTATTATCATACACAAAAATCAAGTCTAAATAGATTAAAAACCTAAACGTAAAACTTCAAAATATAACAACCTTAGAAAATATGGGAGTAACCATTATGGAAGTTGACACTTACAACCAAGTCCTATTCAAAACTCCAAGTGCCCAAGCCATAAGAGATAAGGTAGACAAGTGGGTTCTCATCAAACTGACAAGTTTCTGCAAAGCCAAAGAAACTATCAAGAGAGCATCGAGACGGCCCACAGACTGGGAAAAAAATATTTGCTAACATATGTCTGACAAAGACCTAACATCTAGCATCTACAAGGAACTCAAATGTGCCAAAAGGAAAAAAAACAAACAGTCCCATTACAAAGTGGACAAAAAATATATGAATAGACACTTCTCAAAAGAAGACATTTGAGATACGAGCAGCCAACAAATATTTGAAAAAATGCTCATCCTCACTAGTCATCAAAGAAATGCAAATTAAAACCACACTGAGATACCATCTAACTCCAGTCAAGAGTATATAATACAAAAAATATATAATGCAATATAATAAATAATACAATAACTCAAGAAACAGCAGATGCTGGAGAGGATGCAGGGAAGAGGGAACACTTCTACGCTGTTGGTGGGAGTGTAAACTAATACAACCTCTGTGGAAAACAGTTTGGAGATTCCTAAAAGTTCTAAAAATTGACCTCCCATACAACCCTGCAATCCCCCTACTGGGAATATTCCTGGAGGAACTCGAATCTTTCTATGAAAAAATACCTGCACACTTATGTTATTGCAGCATTGTTCACAGTAGTAAAAATATGGAGCCAACTGTGCTGCCCATCTAAAGAGAACTGGATAAAAAACATGTTGTACATATACACGATGAAATATTATGCAACCATAAAGGACAAAATTTTGAACTTCACAGCAACTTGGATGGACTTAGAGTGATCTGTCACAGAAAAAAAGAACTGAGTAATACATGTTCTCAATCATAAGCAAACCTCGAACAATTATCGTAATACTGTAGAGAGGTGGGATGGGCAGTAGCAGAAATCTGCTGGGGCTGGGGGAGCACATCTCACCAACAAGGGTACCTGCATAATGAACATTTGTATACCTAACCCTGAATCATACCCCACCTCTTTTAAAAAATTATTAAAAATAAATAAATAAATATATATGGTGACATTGTAGTCTTCAAGTTTTAGTTCACAAAGTGATGGCCCTCTTGATGCCAGATGTCAGATAAAATCAAGGACAGTTCCCTTTAAAATACAATTTTAACTTTATTTGATCATAAGAGGGAAAACTTTTGCTATTGGAGTTAGGAAATAAAGCAATAGAATTGAAAACTTTTGTTTTTGTTTATTTTCAAGTGAAAGAATAAGGACAGTAGAGTTGCCCTCTGACAGTAGCACTGCGAATTGGCTAAGTACGGACTCATTTCATGCTGGGTTTCTGACAGTTTGACAGATTCTGTGTCTTGGTTAAAAACCTGAACCCCAAAAGAAACTTTTGATGACATAGTTATACTCTGCCTCTGGGGAACATCATTCCTTTCAAGGCAGCTCCTGCTGGCAACCTAACAGAGGTGTTTTTGCATTGCAGGTGTTTCTGCAGGATGACTGAGATGAACCGGTGGGACATGGATGAATTCTACTGAGAGTTCCAGAAGGTACTAGGACTCTGGCATTCTGGAACTATGAGCAGAGTTGGTGACAAAGGAAAAAAAACAAGAATAAGTCCCCATGAAGGTACGTCATAGTAGAGGGCAGTAATTCAACCAGTAAGATCACACATACCATGTATAGCCTGTCCCAGTTACTGTTAGCCTGATATGTACATGTCTTCTGAAATAATATAGAAAATTAGGTATGTAAAATATTATTTTAAAACTGTTCCCTTGTAAGAATAGAAAGAAAATTTGACAGAATTCTGGAAATAATCCCTTGACATATTACTTAATCCTGATGACGTATTACTAAAATAAACTATTCGCTTATTTTCAAAATAAAACACTCATTTCTTTTAGATGGAATATTTGTTTCATCACTCTGTGGATAGGAATTCTGGTACATGTTGACAACCACAATATTGTTTATTCACTGCTTACAAAAAGGAAAATAGTATATGAAATGATTAAAGATAGGTGAGAAAAAGTAAATATTATTTGATAAATGATAGGAAGATAAATTGTTCACTATAAGAAAAAAATAGAGTTGAATATTTTTCTCACACAAAAATGAATCTTAGCTAAATTAAATAAAATATCATGGCATTAAAACACAACCAGAAAGGAAGGTCAAATTTGATTTTGTGATTCAGAAAGACTTTAAGGATTTTCTTTCTTTGGAATTCTGACAGAAACCATGTGAAAAAACATCAATTTGCACAAAAATAAAAATTAAAAAAATTTAAAACTGCCATAATTAGTAAGTATTAAATAGTAAAGTAGAACAATAATACAGGATATATGAAATAGCAAAGATTAATAGCCTCCATGATCAAAGATTAATAGCCTCAATTTACAAAGAACTTTTGTAAATTAGTAAGTAAATATCCTAATAGATAAACAAGCAAAGGGCATGAAAGGAATTTTTTAGAGAAGAAATATAAACGGCAAATAATCAATTAAAAAAGGTTTAACCACTGTAGTCATTAAAGACATGCAACTTTAAATAAAAATGTATTGTAGCCTATTAAATTAGAGGGGAACCACAGATGAAATTCCAGATATTCACTGACAGTGAATAAAATAAAACACTCATTTATTTTAGATAGAATATTTGTTTCATCACTCTATGGATAGGAATTCTGGTACATGTTGCACTGTGACACAGACTCTCTAATATATCACTGTTTGGATTAGTCTGCTACATCAATTTGGAATTAACTTGCTTATAGCAAAAGCTGAAGGAGTGGTGACTTAAACAATTTAGGTATTTTATGTTTTTGCATAATGAGAAAGCTGGAGATGGAAAGTCTGGGGATAGTAGCCAGCTCCCTAAGTCATCAGATTCGTTTCTTCTCTCTTCTACGCTCACTCTCTCCGTATGCACACACATCCAATTGTTTCTAGACTGCTGTTTATTTTCCTGATGTAGTTGATAGAACTCCAGTTTTGTGATGATGCTCCAGGACTAAGACACATTAGAAAGATACCAACAAGGTCAGACTTCCATTAAAGACCTTTCTCAGAAGTGCAACTTGAATTAGTTCTCCAGAGCTATGTCACATGACATTCTGCAGACAAGAGCATGTGGCCAGCCACATATTTGTAGGATCTTTCATAAGATAATCAATTTGGGTAGACCAGCAGCAAGCTCTGAGACAGCATCAAAAGTTTATATATACCCAACCTATCAGTATCTCCATATCACCTGAAAAATTAATCTTCACTCCTAGATATACATAAAAATTATTTTACTAATATGTTTATCCAAACATCAGTTATAATAGCAAAAAACTAGAAGCAATATAACTATCCAATAATAGGAAAATTGTTCATTTAATTAAGCTATAGCCACATTATGTAGATGCTAACATAAGGTTTAAAAATATTTCAGCAAATATTGTGGGAGCAGAAACACTTTAATATCTACCTATTTATAGAAATTTATACATATGCTAATTGCCTCATAAAAATGTTATTACTTATGATTGATTTGCGTGATTGTAATAATTTTTATTTACTTATGCTTATTTACTTTTGCTTATTTACATTTTCCAAATATTAAAAAAATTTGTATTTTCTTAATGTCAAAATAACATATGATAATATATTTCTAATAAGCATAATCAGTATTTATAACAGTTACAGTTAAATGGGAATTCTCAGTCAATGTTGAGAATATAAGGTGGCCATTTTTTATGAAAGTGTATTTATGGTCATTTATGTATCCCTTTATTTTGTCCATTACCTTAGTGAATAACTAGTATTCGGTTCCCCAGTTACATAGCATCCTCTAGTGACATGATCAGTTCTGCCCTCTCAGAAAAATGGCCCAGCAATTTCTAACATCAAACATTTTTGTATGATTTTTCTATTGTAAAATACGTATATTTAATGTTGCATACTGTTGTATTTTGATTATCTGTGGTTGAGGAAAAACAATTTCTGAAAGCTCTATGCACTAAAATACTTTAAAAATGAAAGTACAGTTTATCACTTACAAGATCTAAATATATTTGAAAATAGTAAAAAAAAATGTAACTACATAGTTAGGAAAAAATCATAGTGAAATGCATAAGTGAACCTCTTTTTCAAAAATAGTAATGAATGGGGAGTAATAATGTGATCTGTGTGATTTGTGTGATTTCTCTCCTCCCTGACAGCCATGGAGATGTACTGCCGCAGAGTTCGCATCTACTTCTCAGACTATTTCAAGATCTTGGGAGAAGAAGCTATGAGCCTTGTGCTCAGGTTCTTGCCATGATCCTCCTGGAATCTAAAACCTTTGGATTGCTACTGGTCTTAACAGCAGAACCCAAATTTATTTGTTGAATTACTAAATTGGTTGAATTATAGAAGACCCTGAGTTTATACTTGAGGTTAACTCCTGAAGTTGAATGCATGAAGGGGGAAGAAAAGGCCTGTGCATGATTTGCAGCTGTGTGCCAAATTTTTATTTTATTTTAACACTGATACACTGAAAGTTCGGAGTATACTTTCTAAGAGTTTTGCAAATTAGAAATATTGTGGGGTTTCTTGCAAAAATATAAATAAAAGGACTTCAGAATTTAGAGAGGATGTCTTTCTCAGTAAGAGAAGTATGTCTGGTAAGAAAGACATGTAAGAAAAGATGAGACTCAGTAATGATATTAACACAAATGGTACATGATTTTAAACATTCCCAAGTTTGTTCCTGGAAGAAATGTATTTAAATAACAATTGTTAATATTTTATAGAAAAAAGTTTGATGAGAATAAAAGAAAATGGTTCAAACCTCTTAGTTTACAAGAGTCATGGGCATAATGGCTGCTGCTCATTTTTTCTCACTGGGAGAGGCTCAACCAGAGTATCTGAGTCAAATGTTTGTCTGTACAAGTTGCCCCTCATGTCCCATGTCCTGCTTGTTGCCATCATTAATTTTTTTAAAAGAAGGTTCAAATTCACCACCCCATAAATGTACGGATACATAATAATCATTCAGTGGGGATATGACCTGTGGAGATTCTGACTGCTCTTACTAGGTCTGTGGCACATAGTTGCAAATCATGCACAGGTCTTTTCTTCCCCCTTCGTGCTTAAGCTACTTCAAGAGTTAACTCAGGGTCTTCTATAATTCAATCAATTTAGTAATCCAACAAATAAATTTGGGTTCTGTTGTTAAGACCAGTAGCAACCTGAAGGTTTTAGATTCCAGAAGGAACATGGCAGGAACCTGAGCACAAGGCTCATAGCTTCTTCTCCCAAGATCTTGAAATAGCCTGAGAGGTAGATGCCAGCTCTGCAGAAGTACATCTCCATGGCTGTCAGGGAGGAGAGAAATCACAGAAAACACACAAATCGAACATGCATGAATTGGGGGAAACTTCTCTAAACTGGAATAGGAGCAGGGAGCCACAACATGGTGGACTAGTGTTAGAATGGCAGAACCGTGATAACCATCCAGCAGTGATAAGGAGCTGGAGCCACCTAAATATAGTCAACTGCTTTTTGACAAAGGACCAAAGACACATATGATGGAGTCAAAATAGTTTTTTCAACAAATGATGCTTGGACGACTGGAGAACTCAGCAAACACACACCTTTGCCAGAAAGAGAGAGTTCATTGGGTGGGAAATTCTGTGGGCATATCTAAGTAGAAAAACAACAGCGTGTGGGTAATAGAAACAGTAAAGAACAAAGGGAAGAAAGAGATTTGTAAAACAAAACAAAACACAAACAATGTTAACAGTGTCAGCTAAAAAGAAAAAGAAAAAAAGATCCCATTCCACTGTGGCAATAGTAGAAGCAGCCCTTGAGGAGAGAAGCCTAGAGAGCTATACCAATTCATCCTCTCTCCCTCCACAGCCTTCTCCTACAAAGAGCTCTTTCAAAGCTGCAAACTCCATTACACACAGAAAGCATTGCTTTCAATGGCTTTGAAACATAAAAGTTTGACTGTACTTCCTTAGCAAAAGAATTTTTAAAATAAAAATAAGATACTTTAAACTTTCTATCAGTTTTATGTTTAGTAATATTGACATGTTATTTTAAAACTATTTTATGTTGTCTGATGAGTCAATAATATAATCATATTAATTATATTGACTCAAGATTTTTTAATATAATGGGGAAAAAAACAAGGTAAAAATAAGTTAAATGATTGTGGTGTTGAAATTGAATTGATCATTAAGAATCTCATTTTTTCCCTGTTACGTACTAGGACTTTTATAGTTTTGCATTTTACATGTAGTTTGTGATCGTTTTAAGTTAATTTTTGTAAAGGGTGTAAGGTCTTTGTCTAAATTTTTTTTTTTTTTTTGGTTGGATGTCCAGTTGTTCTAGCATCATTTGTTGAAAAAACTATTTTGACTCCATTGTATTTGTCTTTGGTCCTTTGTCAAAATGCAGTTGACTATATTTAGGTGGATCTATTCTGTTTCGTTGATCTATTTGTCAGTTCTTTCACTAATATTACACTGCCTTGATTACTATAGCTTTATAGTAAGTCTTGAGGTAGGGAAGGATCGGTACTCTGATTTTCTCTTTTCCCTCAATATTACATTGGTTAGTTTGAGTCTTTAACTTCTCCATATAAACACTAAAATCAGCTTGTTAATATCTACAAAATAATTTGCTGATGTTTTCATTAGAATTTCATTAAACATATAGAACAAGTCAGAAATAACTGACATCATGAAAATATTAATTCTTACTCTCTGTGAACATAAAGTATATCTCTATTTATTTAGTTTTCCTTTGGTTTCTTTCATCAGAGTTTTGTGCTTTTTCTTATATAAATCTTGTACATATTTTGTTAGAATTACACCTAAGTATTTTATTTGGGGCCAGGATAAAGCAAACTTTCTACTTGATATCACACTGTACAAATTGTAAAATTTTGTGAATAAAAACTTTGTGAAAAGATACATTAAATTCAATGAAAATCCATGAGTCATAAATGTTAAGAGAGAAAGCTAAAAATTGTCATTTGAAATGGCAATGGAATAAAATACTCCTTTGAAAATTGGTAACTACAAAGAAAAGATAAAACTTATATCCTAATTTAAATTGAAACTGTAATTTGCATAACCAAATAAACCCTGTTGATGAGAAAAAGTTATATTTTAGATGGGAATGACTACTAATAAATGATAGAACCCACAAATCACCATTCCACAACCACCTCTAATGAAAGTATTAACTCAGACAAGGATGATAAATTGATGTCAAAATCATTTGTCATATGGTTAATGAGAAAACAGGAAATTTGTATGGTGATGTCAAAGTTATACCACATTTTAGCTTCTAGATGCAAGGAGGAAATGTTAATGTACCACTGAGTGTTCAGACTGCCATTATTCTCATCAATATTCATGGTAGGACAAATGAGAAGATATGTATTTCTTGATAAGATGGAATGGAAAGTATGTACTATCACTTAGGGTATATTTTAGCAAAATTGCTTAATTTAAATCTTCAAGTCTTTGTATCTGACTTTCAGATTATAGGATCTAGAAAAGACAACTCAAATGATACCATGAGGAAGGAACCACACAAATGTAGGTTTGACCTTGGTAGAACATCAAGAAAGGTTTTGTCAATAAATAAGTCATTAAAGTGACTTGCGAGGTTAAAAGTAACTGGAAAAAAAAAAAAAGGAATATGTGCCTCTGAAATAGATGCTCTTGAGGGCAAACTAGTTGTAAAGGACATTATAGGGGACATTTAGGGAAATTTGTTTATAGAACTTAGTGCAATGTAAGATAAGAATGTATTGTCAAGGAAAGGCAAAGATCATTAACTGAAGAAAGCATACCATGAAATTTGCTTGTATGGTATAATTTTATTTTGGTAAAAAATGCATATTCATATACAAATATAAAAAGTATCTGGGAGGGTATGCCAAAATGTAAGAAAAGCAATGATTTCTTAGATTAGAAATGTGTCTTTGATATTTTTTGTGTTCTGTGGTCTCAAAGTTTCTGAAAAATAGAAATTATTTTGTAATAAATATATTTGTTTATTAAAAACAAAATATTATAATCTTGTATGACACATTAACCTATTATGAGATCCTTTCAATTATCCAAAGTGTCGACTAATGCCAGATTAAGCAGATACTGTGGCAAGTTGCATGAAGATTATTTTGAGAGAATAGAAATATGGCATTTGGGCCGGGCTCGGTGGCTCAGCCTATAATCCCGCGCCTTTGGGAGGCTGAGGTGAGTGGATTGCCTGAGCCCGCGGGTTCGAGACCCGCCTGGGCAAGCAAGACCTCATCTCTACAATAAATCAAAAAATCAGTTGGGCGTGGTAGCGTGCGCCTGTAGTTCCAGCTACTTGGGAGGCTGAGGCGGAAGGATCGCCGGAGCCCAGCAGGTCGAGGCTGCGGTGGCCGGGAGCGGCCACTGCACTCCAGTCTGGGCGACAGAGTGAGACTCCAACTCAAAAAAAAAAAAAAAGAAAAACGAAATATGGCATTTGGACATGTATGAAATCAGTTCACAGACAGCAAAACAAAACAACAAAAGCAACCCAACACACCTACAGTTGACTTTTACTATAGTTTTCTAGAAAACAAATACCCAAAAGAAAAACAACCCAATACACCTATAGCTGATTCTGATGACAATTTCCTGCATGAATCCCTAAAGCAGTTAGAATCCCTGGAACATATTTGCTGAAAATATCAATTGCCAGAGATTTGTCTGCACAATTTTACCATGAATCTGAAGACCGAGCTGCAATGATGGTAAATTCTGACACCCTTTGAATGGTGACAGATCATGAAATATTCAGGATGGACACATTTCACTTATTCCCCTCAATCTCGTTAACACTTTATATGGGTTTTATGACTTTCTGCATCGGTACAGCTTTCCATTAATGGAAAGGGAATATCTGAAATTTCTGATTGCCAAAGCAATGGAAAAGAAATGCTGGGATTGGCTTTTCCTCTATGGCTCTTTTTGCTCATTTCTTATATTATTATATTTCTTTACTTATTTTAATTTGTCTTTGAAAACTTGTTAATTGTACATCTGAAATAGCAAGTTGATAGCAACACATTTTATCTACTTCTATAAATAAAGCATCTCAGAAGCTTAACTGTATAAAGTAAGTCAACCTGTTTGATTACTGAAAAAAAGGTAAATGTCATTTCTGAGGCTTATATTTTCCAAACTAATATATGAGCCACCCATAAATAATAAATATATCCTAATAGTCCCCTTAGATCTCTATCTTAAAAAAGGTTAGTTTTCTACCTTTCCACTCTTCATATATTGTAAACTCTTTTTTTTCCTGAAGAAAAATGCTCTCAAGAGCATATGTAATGGCTCAGTTACGATACCTGAAAATTTGTCTTTCCAAATAAAGTGGTTGTTTCCAAGTATATAAGACATCTGCGCTAGAGGCAAAGGATTTTATTTTTATTTGAAAAATATTTTTCCACAAAGAATCCTGATGATTTTAAGAATAATGAAATTATATATATCTCAAATATTAATATATATTTATGAACATATACACATTTTTAAGTCACTTTGACTTTAAATTTCAGCCTTAATTGCAAAAATTCTTCATTATTTATGACAATCGTTTTATTTCTTGGATGCTATCAGAGACATAGTCAAATATTAATATACAATAATTTTAACCACAACATTTATAAATTTTTATTTTATTTTAAAGATGTGGGGTCCAATTCAGGGTTAGGCATACAAATGTTCATTATGCAGGTACCCTTGTTGATGAGGTATGCCTCTTCCACCCTTGACAGTTTCCCTTAACCACTAATCCCATCCCCCATCCCATAGAAGTTTCCCACTACTACCAATCTCTTTCTTATAGTATTACGATATTTCTACAAGGCTGCTTATCAGTGAGAACATATGGTATTCGGTTCTTTGTTTCTGTGATAGCTTTCTTACGTCTGCATAATATTCCATCGTGTATATGTACCACATTTTTTTATCCAGTCAAACTTCGATGGGTAGCATAGTTGGTTCCATGTTTTTGCTATTCTGAATAGAGCTGCAACAAACGTGTGTGCAAGTATCTTGAGTTCCTCTGGGCATATTACTAATAGGGGGATAGCTGGGTCATATGGAAGGTCAATTTTTTGTTCTTTCAGAAATCGCCACGTTGTCTTCCAGAGAGGTTACACTAGTTTGCATTCCCACCATCAGTGTAGAAGTGTTCCCTTTTTTCCCCCGCATACTTGACAGCATCTGTTGTTGTTCGTTTTATTAATGATGTCCATTTCTACTGGGGTTAGATGTGATTTTGATTTGCATTTCTATGATGATTAGTGAAACTGAGCACTTTTTCAAGTTTCTGTTGGCTGCCCATACATTTTCTTTTGAGAAGTGTCTATTCATGTCTTTTACTCACTTTTTAATGGGACTGTTTTTTTTTTTTTTTTTTTTTTTCCTTTTGGCGCATTTGAGTTCCTTGTAGATCCTAGATGTTAAGTCTTTGTCAGATATATTTTTACCATTCTGCATGCTGTCTTCCTGCTCTCTTGATGGTTTCTTTTAGTTTTCAGAAGCTTGTCAGTTTGATGAAGTCCTACTTGTCTATCTTATCTCTTATGGTATGGACATATGAAGGTTTGATCAGGATGTGGTTGCCAGTACCAATTTCCATAAGGATGGCTGCTGTTTCTAAGATTTGAGGTTTTATGTTTAGGTCTTTGATCCATTTAGAGTTAATTTTTGTGTATGGTGTTAGGTAGGGGTCCTGTTTCAATCTTCTGCATGTGGACAGTCAGTTTTCCCAGCATCATTTACTGAATAGGTTCTCCTTTTTCCAGTTGCTGCTGCTGGAGGCTTTGTCAAAGATGAATTGGTTGAGAAATTGAGGCTTTGCTTCCGGAATCTCTATCTTGTTCCATTGGCCTGTATGCCTGTTCTTGTACCAATACCAGGCTGTTTTGATTATTGTAGCCTTACGGTAAAGTTTGAAGTCTGGAAGTGTGATATATCCTGCTTTGTTTCTTTTGTTAAGGATTGTTTTGGCTATTTGTGGTCATTTAAGTTTCCATATGAATTTCTGTATTGCCATTTCCAGGTCTGAGAAGAATGATGTTGGTATTTAATGGGTATCGCTTTGAATCTGTAGACTGCCTTTGGCTCGAAGGTCATCTTAACAATGTTGATTCTTCCTAGCCATGAACAAATGGAATATTTTTCCATTTGTTTGTGTGTTCTTGGATTCCTTCAGCAGTGTTTTGTAGTTTTCATTGTAAAAGTCTTTCACTTTTCTGGTTAGGAAGATGCTGAGGTATTTCATTTTTGTGTGGCTATTGTGAATCGGATTGTGATTTCGATTTGGTTCTCTGCCTACTTGTTGGTATATAAGAATGCAACTGTCTTTTGCACATTTATTTTGTACCCCAATACTTTGCCAAAGTTCTTTATCAGTGCAAGCAGGTTTTTGACAGATTCTCTTGGATTTTTGAGGTATAAGATCATATCGTTGGCAAAGAGGAATAACTTAACTTCTTATTTTCCAATTGGGATACCCCTGATTTCCTTCTCTTGTCTAAATGCTCTAGCTAGGACTTCCAACACAATGTTGAACAAAAGGGGTGAGAGTGGGCAGTCTTGTCTTGTTCCAGTTTTCAAGGTACCTGTTTCCAGTTTCTGTCTGTTTAGCAATATGCTAGCTGTCAGTTTATTGTAGATGACACTTACTATTCTGAGGTATGTTCCTTCTATACCTAGGTGTTTGAAGGTTTTTATCAAGAAGGGATGCTGGATTTTATCAAAAGCTGTTTCTGCATCTAATGAGATAATCATGTAGTTCTTGTTTTTACATCTGTTGATACATTTAGTTACATTTATGGACTTGCAGATGCTGAACCAGCCCTGTATCTTGGGGAAGAAGCCCACTTGGTTATGGTGGATGATTTTTGAGATGTGTTTTTGGATCCAATTTGCTATAATCTTGTTGAGGATTTTTGCATCTATGTTCATAAGAAATATTGGCCTGTAGTTCTTTTTTTTTTGTTGGATCTTTACCCAGTTTGGGTATCAGTGTGATGTTAGTTTTGTAAAATGATTTGTGGATAATTCCATCTTTCTCAATTGCCTGGAATACTTTCAATAGGATTTATATCAGCTCCTCCTTGTACATCTGTGGAATTCTGCTGGAGACCTGTCCAGTCCAGGGCCTTTTTTTTTTTTTTTTTTTTTTTGACAGAGTCAATTTCCTGACTTGTTACTGGTTTATTTAGTTTCTCAATGTCTTCTTATTTCAACTTTGGTAGATCGGAAAGTCCTCCGTTTCATTTAGGTTATTGAGTTGTTTTTATACAGATGTGCATAGTAATCTCTGTTAGTCTGTTGTATTTCTTCAGGGTTGGTTGTGATTTGATCTTTCCTATTTCTAATTGTGTTTATTTGAGCTTTTTCTCACTTATATTCTTGGTCATTCTGGCTAGGGGGTCCATCAATCTTGTTAATTATTTCAAAGAACCAGTTTTTTGTTTTGTTGATGTTTTCTATGATGTTTTTGTTTTCTATGTCCCATATTTGAGCTCTTATATTAGTGACCTGGATTCTTCTGCTAAATTTAAAGTTTTGGTGGTCTTCTCCTTCCAGCTCCCTTAAGTGATTTGTTAAGCTATCAACTTGTAATCGTTCCATTTTCTAGATGCGAGTTTGTAGAGATATATATTCCCCTCTTAGAACTGTTTTCATGGCATCCTAGAGGTTTTGGTAAGAAGCTTCTTTATTTTCATTTGTTTCCCGGAATCTTTTTACTTCTGTTTTGATTTCAGTGTTGACCTAGTAGTTGTTCAGAATCATGCTGTTTAGTGTCCATGTCTTTGTGGACTTTGGGGAAATTTTGTTGGTGTTAATATTTATTTTTATTCCACTGTGGTCTGAGAAGGTGCATGGCAATATATCAACTTTATGGGGTTTTTTTATGCTTGATTTATGGCTGAGGATATCATTGATCTTGGAGTATGTTCCATGTGATGTTGAGTAGAATGTATATTCTGTGTTTTTTGTGTGCAATAGTCTGTAGGTATCTATTAAATCCATTTTCTCAAGTCTAGGTTCTGAATCTCCTTGTTGATTTTTTGCCTTGATGATCTATCTATGGCTGTTAGTGGGGTATTCTAGTTGGAGCCGATATCTTTTTTTAGTTGTCTTAGTAGTTGCTTTATAAATGCTGGTGCTCCAGTGTTGGGTGTATATATGTTTAGGATGGTTATTTCTTGTTGATGGACTGAACCTTTTATCATTATGTAGTGTCCTTTTGCATCTTTTTAAATTTTTGATTGCTTAA
>CAUYQG010130320.1:0-29489 GCA_963574415.1 Tarsius wallacei
GGGAGAGCGAATAATAATGGACTAGGAAAAATCCTACTCTATGGCGACAGGATTAGCGGTTGCAGTGAGTCGTGGGGATCACTGAGGTGACTCCTGGCATGGCATTTCTTGGTGGTTTGGGCTAATGGATCCTTCTCTGCAGGGAGTTACTTCCAGCTGAAGCGTGTGGGTCCCATTACACGGAGAAGGTCAGGGAATTGAGGGAGAGGGGCAAGACGAGGCAGGACCCAGACCCACTTCTCGGAGGACGGTCCGCATCTCTGCCTCACTCTGCAGAATGTGGGCACTGACTAGCTGCATAGGCTCTGGATCCAGACTGCTTGATTTTAAATCCAAACCTGGACTTAGTGGATACGCTGTTGAACAAAATGCTTAATGTCTCTGGGCCTCATAAGATTGCTGTAATGATTAAGTGGATTAATTCATGCAAAGGGATTAGAACATTGCCTTGCACATGGCGAGCTCTCAATAGTGTTTATGATTATTATCTTGCTAGCTTTTAGGAGTCTTGCCAATAAAGCGCATACTGAATGTATGCTCCCACTCCCTCATTTCTTCAGCTGAGATGATCCACGGGACCACAGTCCATGCCGCCTTTTCCTCCCTCAGCAAACACCGACTTCATCCATAAGTGCGCTCAGGAGAATTAAGAAGATACCCACATTTTTTTCCCCCCTGGCAAACTTGGCTTTTCAGAGAGTCCTAAATTGGCTTTTGGCTGTCAAAGAGGGTGAAACACAACACTCCCGTCTCCAATTCAGGAGTGGGTTCCGTTTCCTCCTCCTTGCTAACTGCAATGTGAAGTGATTATCACATACCAGTGTGGAACATGCAAAAATCTGTAAAAAGAGTCCTTACACCTTGGAGTCTCCTCTGCCAGTAGGGGGAAAATGGGCAGCATGGAAATCTGGGCAGCGCCAAGGTAACCGCAAGCAGCTGCTGTGTGTGTGAGAGGCAGGCAGACGTCGTCTTTGTGAACCGGCTGGGTCACGAGGCGGAGCGATCACAGGCGAGGAAGATCTCCAAAAGGTCATCCTGGCCATGCTTCTGCCTCTGAGCACTCGTAGCCCAGCATGTGTGGTTGGCCACTTAGTCTCTTGTGAAAAAGCTCTGGAGAAGGCGATTTCCCCGAACTTCTCGAGCCAGGAAATTCCTCTTGAAGTCTGAGCGCAATCTCTTCTGTCGCAATCAGAGTCACCTTTGTCTAGGTTTTTCCAGAAGGACAGTTCTTCGAAAACTGGCTGGTTACCTTTCCATATTGGGACGCACTGGGCTGCCTCACCCTTTGCTGGTTTTTCCGCCCAGAGTTCCAATCTCTTTCTCTGATATTCCAGTCTCAGTCTTCCAACAGGAATAGCTAGGAGTGGCGCATTTGAGAAGATTTGCCTCTCCAATATTATCCAGCCAAAGTATCCAAAATAACCACTGGATATTTCACACATCAAATGTCTTTGCTTACTTCACTTGTAAGAATTCCCTCAGGCATCACAGCTTTTCCCAGATTTGTAATGGGTGACCCATAAATAAAAATCCCTTTTTGAAGTGTAATTTTATAAGAGCAAACAGCTTGATGTGCATATTTTCATAACGTCAAAGAATCTTTGAGCTGAGTGGAAACTCAAATCATTTAAACCAGGAGACGGGAACACTTGTTCAAGATCACAGGGCTTTTCAGTGCTGGTGTCAAGACCCTATGGACTCCTAGGCCCATGCTCTTTAGATCTTCTTTATTTTTAATTACAAGCATTTATTATTATTATCATTATTATTATTGAGACAAGTTCTCACTGTGTTGCCCAGGCTGGTCTCAACGCTTGGGCTCAGGCAATCCTCTGGCCTTGGCTTCCCAAAGTGTTGCATTCCAGGTGTGAGCCACCGTGCCTGGCCTAGACCGTCTTTAAATGTAGCATCTGGCCTATCGTTTTCATTTTTTGTGTGCTAACTTTCTGGTATATTCTAACCTGTATTATCTAAGACCAGAGTTTCTCCATATAAGATCTAGGAATTCCACACACTGAGAGCTCTCTCTTTCCATAGTACTCAGAATGCTCCCTTAATATATTCCATCATTTGTAACATCATCCTTACATCATTATACATCATCCCCCTTGTGCAGGTGAATCAATGGAAGCACAGAGAGTTAGTGTTACTTGCCCCAGACTCCACAGCTCGTTACTGATAGGGCTGAGACCCACACTTTTCCAGTCCAGGAGGCTGTGGAGGCATGAGAAAAACCAGAGTAGAAACTGACGATGTGAAGAGAAGACAGAGAAATTAACGAGCAATGGTGAATCTAGAGGAAACCTAGAAAGAGACACCAGTTGCGCTGTCTTTTCTCCAGGCCTCTTTTCCCACATGGATGGCCATTTTGTCATTGCCACTTTCACAGTTCTCAACACGATGCCCTGTGGGTGACAGAGGCCTGGCGTCACTGTGGCAAGGACATTCTTCAGTTCACACCCTTTGCTTCTAAGATTCCCTATGCCTGGAGTCCTAGCTAGTGGACCAGGAAACAACAACAACAACAACAACAAAACCCAAAGAACTCTTGTCTAATAAAGTGCACCTTTTGGGAAGTTGGGAAACTTGGACCGTGGCTATCCGTATTAAGTCTGGATTTGCATCCAGCTTTATTGGGACAAAATGATTGCTAAAGACTCCAGGACAGGAAATTTGCTCTTTAAAAAAAATTTATCTTAGTAGTTTTAGCACCTATATTACTTTCCTGGGGTTGCTGTAGTAAAATGCCAAAATTGGGTGACTTAAAGCAACAGAAATTTATTCCTTCTCGTAAGGCACATGTCTGGCACATGGTAGAGGCTTCATGGAAGCCAGAAGTCTGAATCCAGGAGTCAGCAGGTTGGTTCCTTCTGGAGGTCCGAGGGAAAATCTGCTCCCTGCCTCTCCCTGGGCTTCTGGTGGTGCCAGTGACGCTTCACATTCCTTGGCTTGTGGGCACAGCATTCCAGTCTCTGCCTTTGTCTTCAGAGGACACTCTTCCCTCTGTGTGTCTATAACCCTTCCCCTCTTCTTACAGAGACGACTGTCATATTAGATGAGGGCCCACCTAACGACTTCACCTTAACTCGATGATCTGCAAAGATCTTATTTGCGAGGGAGGTCACAGTCTCAGGTACCCGAGGTTAGGACTTCAGCACATCTTTTGGGGTGACACAGTTCAGTCCACAGCATCACCCAACACAATGTCCAACACGTATGGAATAGCCAGTGAACGACTGAATGAGTACATAAACAGGCCTCAGAATAGTTGAGAAGATTGTCTCGTCTTTCTCTCTCTCTCTCTCCCTTCTCCTCTTTCCTGCTGCTCTCTTGGTTGTATGCCTTGCCCACTGGTGTCCTGGCATCTTTATCATGACTTTTTCCCTGAGCAGTAGTGATAGTTATAATAAGAGTTATCATTTTCGCACCTGTATCATGTGTTGGACACAGTGTTAATCACCTTGTAAGCATTGCCTGGTTTAACTTATAGCAACATCATAAAGCAACTCACCAATTCCGTTTTGCAGTCGAGGAAACTAAACTAGCAGATGAAGATCTCGACGAAGATTCCAGAGCGGGTATAGCGCAGAGTTGGAATGCTGTCTGTGTTGACCTGGCCTCTCTTCGCTCTTTTCTCCACATTCCAACCTCAAGCTTGTCCTACCCTTTGCCCCACACCAGTTCCTATCCACCTGGAGAACTGGGAAGGGGCGGTTACATACCGAGGCCATATATACATAGCCGTGCATCATGTGACACACAGGTCCATATATGGGCCTATAACATATTGAAGTTTGTGGCCCTGGAATAGGCCACACCCCTGGAATTAGAGCCCTTCACCCCTCGGGGGATTTGTCCTGTAGTTGTCAGAAGAATTATTTCAGTGGTAGACTTGCGAGCCTATCACCAGCTTGTTTGAAGGGGTATTCCGAAGTGCAGGCAGGACAACCAACAATTAAGCCAGGGCGGCTGGTGGCTTCTTGGTCTGAGGCAGTCTTGTTAAGGGTGCAGCCTCTGAGGTACTATGCCTGCGTTCACAGCTTAACGGCTGCTTCCTGACTTGCACCAGCACTGCAGTTGCCTGTGCTTGGGTTTCATCCCCTGTGACATGGGTAATGGCGCCTTATCCTGTAAAGTTTCTGTGAGGATCAAGTGAGGTGTTTCATATAAAGCATACGCCTGGCACAAGGTAAACGCTCAAGAAAGATGATGAGCTGCTGTTAGTAATCTGGGAGTATCTGGTGGCGACTTGTGGCGAGAATAGACAAAGTGACTTTTGGTGGCATTACAGAGTCAGCACTAGAGGAAACGCGACAGGGCTGTTGGGGGAAGGCCTCTTTGATTCAGGAATTCATTCTCGGGTCAGCCATACAGAGCCAAGAAAACAGCTGAAGGCAGGGCTCGTCAGTGTCCCTGCCCAAGACCCACTAGTGCCTGTAGGATGCGTCCCGGCTGCAAGAGGCTTAGTGATTTTCTGTGACCCACAGACTGTTTACCCCACTCCGAGCTCACTCTCAGCTCTGGGATCTACAACTTAGGTGTCTGCTAACATCTACAGGATGAAAGTGAAACCTCAGAGAGTCCCTACAGATGGGAGGAAAAGAGGGCACAAGGAAGGATCAGCTGTGCTGGGCAGCAGACCTCCTGAGGGCAGGCTCCAGGGACCCCAGGCTTCTCTGTCCCCCTCCCAAGCCTTGTTTCTCAAAAGAGCTCAATTCCTGCTTGTCGATTACTTTTTTTTTTTTTTGGAGTTGGTTTCTTACTCTGTTGCCCAGGCTGGAGTGCAGTGGCGTAATCATGGCTCACCGCAGCCTTGACCTCCTGAGCTTAGGGGAGCCTTCTGCCTCAGCCTCCTGAGTAGCTGGGACTGCAGGTGCATGCCATAATGCCTGGCTGATTTTCATTTTTTTTTCGCTATGCTGCCCAGGCTGGTCTTGAGCTCCTGAGCTCAAGCAATCCTCCCGCCTCGACCTCCCAAAGTGCTGGGTTTACAGGCATGAGCCAGTGTGTCCAGCTGATTACTGGATTGATGGGTGACTTTTCCTCATGTTCCTATTGAGAGAAACTGGGGCACGGAGGAATGAGAGAAAGGGGAGAGTGATATGCCCAGGCTGACATGGCAAATTGGATGTTTAATTATTGGGTTAAATCCCCTACCTTCTTGACCCTAAATCCCACCCTTGCGAGTGGTACAGCTAAGACCAAATTGGACTAATACCACTACAAAGGGAATGGCTATTAGCAATTCCTCAATTAGAGCCCTATTTGTCACCCTATTGTGAAAGATAATCTCTTGTTAGCTGAAGTAAAGCAACGTGGTGGCCTTTCAAGGTGGCCCTCCCAGAAAATGAAAGACTCTAATTCCCACAGACGCATTAAATTCAAGGACTTCATCTCTCTGTGACAAGCAGTTATGACAGTAATTCTCTAAGGGGACTCAATCAGAGAATTCCAGAAATGATGGTAGCCCATCAGACGTGTAGATAGGACCCTAATCAAGGCATGTTCTCTTTCAACACGCATGAGTTCAATCCTTCCTACAGGGACAAAGTAGACAATCGATGACTATTTGTGGAAGGCGTAAGGAAAACAAACCTATAAATAGCTCATACTATCCCAACTTCCTTCTGTTAGAATTTTTTCCTCCTCCTCCCCCCAGATTGAAGCTGTTGACCCAGTATGGTGTAGGAGAGAGTTTTGGAGTCAGATCTGCGTTTGAATCTCATTTTCATCCTTGTGGGATTATAAAACCCATTTCATAATGAGGATTAAACCTGATCATGAGATAAGCCACAGAGACGCTTGATAAATGTTTTCTTCTTTTTCCTCCTGCTATAACTTTAAGGGCTTTTTTTTCCCTCACCAGCTTTCGTTGTGCTTTTAGGGGAAAATTTATAGTTCAAAGTGGGAACAGTCACTTCTGATGCTCTGTGAGAGTGGATATAAATGACCTACGCTAGGAAGACTGCAGGGTGTGTGAGGATGCTTATGGGTGGGGGGTGTGTACACACATCTGAATCTGCAGGTACCTTATGCAGGAAAACATGCTCATATACTTATGTCCGTATCTTACGGGATTTGGAATTCATATTCAATTAATTACAGGCCTGGTGCTTCTGGGCCAGACACAGGGTTTGATGTGTCAACATGGGGTGGCAGGTTGCACGTGGGACACATGTCAGGGGGAAGCCGGGTGTGGGAATACTTCAGGGTGGGTCTTGTAAGGAGAGAGCCAAGTGTCAGGGTCAGAAAGGTCCCGCAAACCCGATGTTGCCGCTGATCACATCATCGGTTACGTGACTTGCGGTGCTGCGGTCTTCGTTGGGGCAGGGTGGCCTTCTTCTCTGCATGATCTCTACAGAAGATCGGCTTCATCTGTAGCTCATATTCTCAGACTCAGAGCTGCAGCCCAGACCTCTTCTCTGAGTGTGGCCTCACCTCTCTGCCTGCCCTCCGGACTTGTCACTTGGATGTCTCATAAGTGCCTCCGGCTCACGGGGGCCCCCTCTGGAGTCCTGGACTCTTCCCCCCTCCTGTGATCCTCACTTTGCTAGGAGTAAGTCGCCAAAGTCCCAAACCTGGACTCTGCTCGGTTTTTCCTCCACGGCAAGGCCTGGTGATTTTGCCTCTGAGCGGCCTCTCCTCTTTGTCCTGAATCTGTCTTTGTCTCTCCAGGCCCACTGTGGGCGTCCTGGCCCATGCCTCGTCATCTCCTGCCCAGATCTCTGCAGTGACCTTCTAGATGTTCTCTATACATACCCCTTTTGCTGCTGAGATCTGTTCTCATAGCAGCATGAACGCTCTTCTAAATGGAAATCTGGTCACCCTTCTCCCCCTTTAGTGGCTTTCCCGTTAACCTTAGGTCCACGACCTTCCTCCTTACCATGGTGGGGGATGCCCTGGATCACCATGCCCCGAGTCCTTTTCTGTCTCCGTTTCTTATAAGTCTTTCCCTTCTGCTCCAGACATAGTCAGCGGCCTGTCTTCCCTCCTCACCAGGAATCGCTTACTCCTTCTTCGGGTCTCAGGTTAGATGCCACTTCTTCCAGGAAGCCTTCCCTGGCACTACGCCCTCATCCAAGTCTCCCTCCTATGCTCTCCTAAAGTACCAGTGTCTCTCCTGTCACAGCACATATCGTGCTGGACTTTATCTCCCTGTCGCCGTGTCTATATGTCAGCCATAAACTCTGCGGGAGAGGGTACACTGTCTGTGGTGTTCACCGTTGAATCCCAGCATCTGCCACAGCGCCTGGTGCCTATTGGAGGCTGAAGCCATTTGTTCAAAGAGCTGTCATTGCTGCATCGGCCTTTTCTGTATGAAAAATGTTCTACGGATGCTAGCAATTCAATGAATATGTGTTTCTTCCCATCCTCATTCACTAGTTGAGGCTCTATCAGTAGTATAGGATCCCCTGGAAGGTCACAGCCATCATCTCCCGAGGTCACAGCCATCATCTCCCGACCTACAGCAAAGCTGTAGCTAACCTGTCCCAGTTAGATGTTCTCTGCTGAAGAACAAAGTCAGAGCTGCAGAGAGAAGGCTTACAGTCCTTGCAGACTGAGTGAGAGAAGATTTTCGGATAGACGAGAGTAACTGGCTCAATAAATAGAAGTCTCAGAAAGGGCTGAGGAGTCAGGGCTTTGCCTGGGGCAACTGGGACTCGTCTGAGCCTTGGCAGTGCCAACAGAGATCCTATAGAGGGTCCCCTGGAAAACCCGGCTTGAGGCGGGGGGTTTTAGGCTTGGACCAACTGGTATATTTTTCCCTCTTGACCTGACTCGTCATTGCTGGCTGTTCTGAGTAGGAGACACAGTGAGTGGGGTTGTCCCCAGACCAGGGATCTGAACTCTGAGGTTCTGGCTCCTCAAGTGTGCAAATAATGTGACATAAATCTATGAACTCAAATGCAGAATAAATAGATATTGTTATTTTGTCATATTTGCCTTTGTTCTCTGAACTGACCATTTTCATGCTTGTTTTTGCATTTTGACTACAACCCTTTGCAATGAAATATATTAAAACATGTAGTTGGTATGGCATTGGGTGAATATATATAATTTTGCATGTCATTTGTGCTACCTTTTGAGATACGCATCGCTTTAGTTTATTCATTTCTATTGCCCTATGGGATCACTATGTGAAATTATTTCCTCCCCTATCGAGGGACAGTTAGTTTCCAGGTTTTTGTTTTTATAAACGTTGATGCAAGGAAACATCGTTGTCCATTTGTTTCTCTAGGACAACGCTATGGGTTGAATCGAGTCCCCTAAGAAGATACATTGGCGTCCTAATATCTGTGAGTTAGCCAATCAATGCCTTGACCCATGGGTGCTTTTGGCCTGGCATTGCCAGGTGCTGTTCTATCTGTAAGACTGAAAACAAGTTACTAGTGTTTTATACCACGGTAGGATTATCATAGTTGGCAATAGTATACTATATAGTTTCGAATTGCTGGAAGGAGAATGTTGAATGTTCCCAACACGAAGAAGTGGTAAATGTCTGAGATGATGATATGCTAATTACCCTGATCGGATCACTATACGTTACATGTATTGAAACATCACTATGTAGTCCGTGAATACGTAGAATTATTATTTGCCAATTAAAAATATACACAAAATAAATTTAAAGAGGAAGAAAAATAAGACGTTCCCTATTCCAAGAACTGAAGATGACAACATCCACAACTTGAGCTGCCGGTACTGCAGGGCCTTGGAACCTGGTCCACCAGGCCCGCTCTGGCGACTTTTCTTGGCACCTTCGCCGGAGCGGTGCCAAGCCTGTCCCCTCCCCTCTTTCTTCTCCCAGCTTTGCTTCAGCAGCAGAGATCCAGAACCCTAAGAACTCTTTCTGTCCATCCCCACCTCTGGCGTCACCCACACGCGCCTGTCAACACAGTGGGGATCCACCCTCAACTTCCCTTGACTGTTCACCCCAGGCCCTCGGGCTCTCAGTGGATACCAAGTCACTTAGCAAAAGTAGAGACCCAGCACACAGCACCCACGATCCTGACACTGCTGCCGTAGACAACAGAGAGGCACCCACCTGAAAAATGGATCCCATCTGCCCTCCTCTATGGGGTGGCCTCTCAAATGAGTGGAGACAAAGGGCATAAGGACATGTTGAGAGTTGGGTGGTGCCACTGTGTGGCTGGTAGACTTTGCAGATGTGGGCTTCCAGGGCAGCTCGTGACACTCCCCTCATCGCGTTCAGTGGGTTGGAGGCTGGCTTCACGGCTGCCCCTTCTAGACATGCCCACAGCTGCTAAGCTCGTGCTCTTGAAAATGGTGAGACGTTTCCTCCAGGGGACAAAGGCATAGAAAGTGGAGGTTTGGGGACAGGCAGGCTGGTGCTGTCAATCTGGGCTCTGGCTCCGTGGCGAGCCGAGCATTTCTGGAGCTGTGACTTGGACAAAGGATGTGAGGTGTGCAGCCCCCGGGCAGTTATTTCTTAGTCGGGGTCTCACTCTGTCACCCAGGCTGGAGTACAGTGGCACAGATCACAGCTCACGGCAGCTTCAACTCCTGGGCTCGGCCTTCCGAGTAGGTGGAGCTACAGGCGTGCACTCCCATGCCCTGCCGATTTTTAAAATTTTTTTGTAGAGATGAGGTTTCTCTGTGTTGTCCAGGCTGGTCTCGAACTCCTGGGCTCAAGCGATCCTCCCGCCTCAGCCTCCCAAAGTGCTGGGATTACAGGCATGAGCCACCGTGCTCGGGCTGCAGGCAGTTATTTGGGGAAGAGGGACCCTCTTTGTTCCAGCCACTCAGCCTCCACGTCTCTGAGCCCCTCTGGCTCCGACTCCTCCGTCTTCTCTCCCATGCCCAGGCCTAGGCTTCTGTGCTTTGAAGAACAACAGCCCTCGACCTTTGTTTCTCAGGCAGGAGACATTGTGAAGGGTCCGCTCTCCAGGTGGCAGCCCCGGCTTCTCGGCTCTGGGCCCTGTGGACCTGGGTGTTGGAGAGAACCCAATCTCAGGCCGCCATTCTTTGGTGCTTGGTTAACTGGGCAGTTGATGCATGACCTTACATGCGTGTCAAGGATCTAGCCTGTGCTGGATGTGAAAAGGGCTAGGAAAAATAAAAGGGAAGCTTGGAGTTTCAAATCTGTCAAAACCATTCTTCTCTGGCTTCCTAAGTATGTAGCGCTCAGCCATTATTTCTAAAGGACGGTAGCTGGCTTGGCTCCCAGGACATGGGCCCCAGCCAGGATGTTGCATTCCTTTGGGAACTCGGACTGATGCCAGCAGCCGAGCTCCACACTGAGGCCTTGGGGCTGGGGGATGGCTGGGAAGAGACCCCACGCCCGTCCCTGCATCGCCCTCCTCTGACATGGCTCATACCTCCAGCCTTGGGAGGGTTCACTGCAGTGAACTCTCCTTGGTCTCATCTCACCCAGCCATTAAATGGCATGAGATGCTGTTGGTTGCACTGGACCCGACACCCCCTGCTCTCGGGCTTTCTCCTGCCCTCCCCTCACCACTCCACCCCACCCCTCTGGCTGTGCTCCCTCCACTCTCATGTGGACTCTCCGTGCTTGCCCAGTGGTGCGGCCTCCAGCTTACAGTTCCTGGATGATCTCATCCGCTTCCACGCCATAGGACATCCAGACCCGCGCTTCTGGCTGGATTTCTCTTCTTCTGCGTTCCGTGGGAGCTTCAAACCCGACAGGACCCAAACTGAGCTCTTCACCTTCCTCCCCATCGGCTCGCCTGCCTGTCTCCGTGGAGGGCACTGCCATTCTCCCTCTCACCTCCGCCAGAAGTCAGACGTCAGACCAGAGGCATCCCTCACTCTCACTTCTCCTGCCCAATCCCGGATGACCTACTATCCCCAAATCCTGCGAATTCTATCTTCTAAACACGGTTGACTTCCATCTCCTCTCTATCCACACCGCCTTAGATGGGCACGCGTGTTGTCTGGGCTGCTGCGGCTTGCTCCCTACCCATCCCCCCTCCACGCGGCAGCCCGATGCCTGGACTCTGGGAAGACTCAGTAGATGTTTGTTGAACGAATGAGTAAGTGAATGGGTTATAGGTAGAGATCGCTTGCTTGGAGGACTGCTGCCGGGAGGCTGTTCTACATTTTGAATGACCGTCAGGGATCCCCATTCTCCATCTCACTTGGCCTCAGTGGAGAAGCCGGGTATTAAATCATTTTAGGTTCATGGGATTCAGGAGAGCCGGGTCATGGTCCGGGCTCTGCAACTTGCTTACTATGTGGCAGGTCTGTTCAGAGACTATTTCTGTCCCCGAGAGAACCGCAACACTGGGGATCAAAGCGTCTGAGGTTCTCAGCCGCTCTGCGTCTGCCATGCAGCGTTCTGCCTGGGGAGGAAGCAGGACAAACATGACGGTCGAGCATGAACTTGGGGACGCGGCTGAATCCTCAAGGAGGTCTCTTGGTTGTTTCTCATGTGAAACATTGTTCGATCCTCTCAGCATCATCTGATTCTTTCAGAAAGTTCTAACGTGGGCTTCTGTGCCTCTGTGTGTCTCCCTCCCTCGTGACAAAGTAGACTTGGCCTTGGGGATTCTAGAAGCCTCTTTCCGGGTCTCTGACGCCTAAACCAAGTATAGTATGTACCTGCTGAACAGATGACTTCCTTTTCAGTTTCCCTTACATTTTTGCTCAAGTAGGGATTTTTATATTTAGGTCGAACAGCTGATGGGACCCCTGTAAGTCCCTTAGACTCTTTGGACCTGCTTGATAACATCTTACCTGAAGGCAGGGGATGGGGACACATGACTCGTTGGGGTCCTTTCTGAGAAAAGGTGTGTTATCAGAGAGTTGGCTTCAGGGTCAAAGCCAGGCTGTAAGCACTGGCCTGTGTACCAGATTGCTGTGTTGATGTTCCTGTGTGTGCTAGATTCATCCTGTCTTTTTTGTTCCCTGCAAGGTGCTCTCTTGTTCCTCGGAGGTTGGTGCCTGGTGGCTCAGGGGCAGAGCCCTGCCTGGGCCTGGCACTAGGACCCCCTGTCTCACCTGGCTGTAGCAGCTTGTGGGTGTGGCTGGAACTTCAGGCGTGTGTTTTGGAGATGGGTCGCCCACCCAGGCCCAAGGGGCCTTTTCTGAAACATCGACTCTTTCTTTTTTTTTCTCTTATTTTTTATTTTTAAAATGTGGGGTACAATTCGGGGTTAGGTACATACATGGTCTTTGTAAGGTAAAGTGAGGGTTCTGTCATTGATGTTAAGTACCCTCCCTCCCCGGCAGTGTTCTACTACTGCCAATTTCTTTCTTATAGTATTATGATAATTGTTCCGGGTCTGCTGATGAGTGAGTACATATGGTAATGAGATATTTGTTTCTGTGAGAAATCACTGAGTGTCGGGCAGCCCCTTCGGGTCTCCTCCCGCTGTGGGAGCTTTTCTGTCCTCTCAATAAATCCTGCTAAAAAAAAAAAATCACTGAGTATTATGGACTCTAATTCCATCCAGATTGCTATGAAGTTCACAATTTTGTTTTTCTTTACGACTACGTGATATTCCATTGTGTAAATATACCGCATTGTCCTTATCCAGTTCACTTTTGATGGGCAGTGTGGTGGGTTCCATGTTTTTGCTATTGTGAACAATGCTGCAATAAACATGCATGTGCGGGTATGTTTTTCATAGAGTGACTTGAGTTCCTCCGGGTATATTCCCAGAAGGGGGATTGCTGGGTTATCTGCCGTCAGTTTTTTCATTGAGATCACCCCTATAAGTGGGTCAGGGTCACTCTGTCTCCAGGTGCCGTCTCTCGTCTGCCCCTTCAGTTTGCCGTCTTCCCTCCTGCAGCCTGCTCTGTGGAACTTTCCTTGGCAAGCTGACCCTTCTGACTGACTGAGCCTGGCTGTGGGGGCATCACCAAGGTGCCCCAGCAGGAGGTCGGAGACAGGAGGAGAGGGGGTCAGAGTATTTGTTCCGCCAGCTCCTTCTACAAGGTCACTGTCGACTGACTCTCCCTGAACTAAAGGTTTCGGGGCGTGCTCCCTTATCTGCCCTCCTCACTGTCTCTGGGGTCCAGTCACTTCTCTCCTCTTCCCCTGTTCCACGTAGACGTCATCGTGGCCTTCCTGTTACCAATCCCCGGCGGCTGCAACTGCAGCCTCCACCAAGCTACTTTGACAAACAGAAATCAGTGAGGTCATTCACTGAGCACTTGCTATGCGCCAAGGACTTTCAAAGCTCTTTATATGAATTGTTTTATTTAAATTTTTAAAAATCCTCTGAGTAGATACTAATCGTATCCCCAACTAATGAACAGGGAAACCGAGACACAGACAGGTTCGGTACATTTCCTGGGGCCACAGGGTCACATCGTTTCAAACGTAAGCAGTCCCATTCCTGAACCCATGCTCTGCCCGGTGACCAGGGTGGTCCCTGGGCCAATCCCATCAACATCACCTGGGAACTTGTCAGAAATGCAAATTCTCACCCTATCCAAGACCTGTGGACTCGGAAGCTCTGGGGGTGGGGCCAGCATCTGTTGTCCAGGTGATTCTGAGGGACACTAGTCTGAGAGTCACCACACAGCACAGAACCACCACACGTCATGTAAGTAGAAGCAAGATCATTTTCCTCCAGGAGAATTCACTGCCTCTGCACACTTGGAGCCTGGCGTGGCTGAACTCGCAGGCCGATCCTTCTCTAGCCTGCTCTGGGAAACAGGCTGCCTTCAGCACCACGCCTTGCCCTTGGCCTTGGCGACTCCTATTAACTGGTGACTGTGACCATCCAGAGGCTGGGTTCCCCCACGGTTGATTCCTCAGGCCCATGCATGCGTCTGTCCTGACTCTGCCCTTCGCGGACCTTTTCCTTCGTCTGGACCTCAGGCCCGCAGCTGGGAACACAGCAGTGACGAGTGGCAGGAGGCCCTGGGCCAAAATTACCCCTGGATGTGTTTCTTGATTTAAAAATCAGGACATGAGGGCGCCTGCCCGCCCCACCCGCCCTGCCGGGCGCCAGCCGTGTACAGAGGTTTTGTGGTTGTAAAGGGTCACCTTTCACCCCTCCTTCCTGTCACATGACCTCTGTGTTTTATTAAAGAGGATGCTGGTGGTGGGAAAAAAATCAAGAAATGCTTGATCAGAAGGGGCAGCAGCAACTTCTATGAGGAGGGACTGTCTCCATCGCACAATCACCCTGCTAGCCCATGGCGGGAGCCATCATCACCTGTACCTACCTGTCCACTGCACGGGCTCACATCACCAGTGTGGTCCCCTTGGACATGCTTGCGTGATCCTTGGGATCAAGGGATGGAATCCACCCTTTCTCTCTCTGTAGGCATCCAAGGCCCGAGAGCGTGAAGGTCGACTCAAGGACACACAGCACATGAGTGGCAAAGCTAGGACTGTAGGCAAGAGCTCCTGGAGGCAAACGTGGGCTTTTCTCATCACGTGGTCCGTTGTCTGAGGCTGAAGATCTCTGAGTCTTTACAAACTGCCCGGTAGGAGCTTCCCTCCTCCTCAAGATCTTCTCTAGTCATCTAGGAAAAGGAGGCTCTTGTAGATTTGTGGAGATGGGTTCCAGCGTGAGGGTCAAACTTTTGAGTCCATTTGGGAAAATGTGAGGTACTTAAGAGAAAGCTCAAAACACTCCTCCAGGGGTTTGAAAACGGACTTTGACTAGGAGGTGTTCTGAGAGGGGTGTGATCAGTGGCCACTTACACTTCAGGACCTTGACCTTGGAGCAATGCTGCCTCTCATGAATCTGTTAAAATATGGGCGGGGTTCCTCCAGGCTTGAGTCCAGGTTCTTCCAGTTTCTAACTCTGTGATCTCGAGCCCAGTTACCTATTTTCTCTGAGCCTCACTTCTCTTATCTAGGCAAAGGGAAACATACGCTCTTCCCTCAAAAGGCTCGTGTGACGATCAAATAAAATAGTGGTGAAAAAGATTGCCAACTGCTCACATGTTGGGATGAATTCAGGAAAGCAGACCCGGGTTGCGTGTTCGAGTTAGGCCCAAATAGGGCAGAGAACCGCATACGGGCGCCTGGTCACCTGGACAGATGCTTGGGGAAGAAAGGGAAACTGGACTCTGACGAACCTTCCTGATGTTCAGGATGTCCATCAGTCCCATCTGCATCCCCTGCGAACCTGCCTCAGCCCTCTCTGGCAGCGTGGACCCGAGGGAAGCCACTGAAATGCTCGGTCTCCTCCGCAGGGCTGTCTGTCTATCCATTCATGTATCCATTCAATCAGATCTTCCAACAAACATTTCCTGAGAATGGACCACACGCGCCAGCCACGCCAGGCATTTCGACACACCCTGGGGATGCAGTCGAGAGTAGGAAGCCGCCCTTGCTTCCGGGAGTGGCTCTCCTCAAAGTTGGACAAGGACACCAGCAGCTACGGGAAGACCAGAGGAGGGGTGCCAGAGGAGGGGTCCCCTGGGAGGACTGCGGAAGGAGGGTGGTTGAGGGGAAAGACAAGATTCGGAACTTAACACGTCCCCGATTCCTAGGAACCGCAATGCAGGAAGAAGAGGCGAAGGCAGACCCCCGAAGGCTGCAAGTTTCAGTTCCCTCCACATTAAAAAAAAGCATAGGCTTTCCCCGACATGGTGGCTCACACCTGTAATCCCAGCTACTTGGGAGGCTGAGGCAGGAGGATTGCTTGAGCCTAGGAGGCCTAGGAGCTTGAGGCTGAGGTGAGATATGCTTGTGCCACTGCACTCCGGCCTGGGCCACAGAGTGAGATCCTGTCTCAAAAAAATAAATAAATAAAATAACACCCCTTTCTCGCAAACAAAACCACAGGCTTTTTGAAATACAGAGATAAAACTTAAGCATGTCCTGTGATCGGCTGAGGGAAGGAATTTCATGACACCCTGTGGGGAAGGGATGTCATGGGAGGGGAGAGCCCAGGATATCCAATAAGAGAGCTTGAGATCCTCTGATTAGCAGCTTTGAAAGGCTGCCCTAAGAAGGGAGCCTGGGGGAAACGCCGACAACCTGCCATCCTGCAGGGCTTTGCCTTTCTCTAAATGGCAAATGACCTGTTCTGTGATGGATGTCTTCAGGAGGGTGCTTGACTTGGTAGGGGATAGACGGTCGAAGTAGACTTGCCATCTGAGCCTCCTTGAAGACTTGCTGGAGTCGTCCAGGTGTGGGCTGGGCTGGTAGGTGGTGGTAGACAGGAAGAAGCTGATTCTGGAAACAGCAGGTACAAACGCCAGGAGGCACGGGCACATTGCCTTCGGGGGCTCCAGAGAAGGGCATGGGGGCTGGAACAGCCTCTGAGGAGGGGAGTGGCTCGAGAAGGACCCCCAGGAGCCGGCAGGGGCGACATCGCGTTACGGGGGTGGAGGACTTGGAGACCTCGCCAGTGAATTGGACATTATCTGTCAGGACTCTGGGAGCTCCAGCTTATACTAGGGCCTCATGGGTAAAGTGGCAACAGCTGATGCAGCTCTCCCGGGCCCTGGAGTGCCCAGCCTCCTTCTGAGATAAAGCAAGGCAGAGCGGGCCGTTCACGTAAGGGAGCATCTCAGAGCAGCGCTGAGGGGACCAGAGGCACACGTGGGCGTTCGAGGAAACACCTTTCTTCACGGGGAACTCCTGGCAAGAGGCTGAGGGTGGCTCTCCAGGATTGGTCCCCAGCTGTTCCCTCACCGTGCTTCCCCGCCCTTTTCTTTTCATGCCCCCCGCCTTCCGCACCTTGGCGGCTTGTGGAGGGATTCGTTTATCCACTCACCCACTTACTCATTCATTCATGCCTTCAGCAAATATTTCTTGAGCACGCACTCCGTGCGAGAGACTGTTCTATGAGCTGGAATCGTCGCGATAAGGAGACCGATGCTGTCAGCATTGACAGAGCTTTCATTTTATGGGGGGGGGGAGGAACAGTAAACAGACATGCGAAATAGTGTCAGGTGCTAATGAGAGTGCTGAAGAAAATTAAAGGCAGTAAGGGACTGGAGTGTCATGGAGATGGCGGTGTTTGCAAATAGGCTAGTCCGGGGAGGGCGTGCTGAAAAAGGTGACATTTGAACGAAGACCCGAGCGAGGCCCAAGAGCGAACCATTTAAGTAAAGGGGAGTAGCCGACGTACGGCCTCTAGATGGGAACCTCTAGTCTGGGGGTGTATCCAGGGAGTAAAGGTTGAATGGCAGGAAAGGTTGCAGGGCTCTGTACGTTTGCAGAGGACACAGGAGTTTGGGGGTCCCTGTTGAGAACCCCAGAACACGGGGAGACGGCAGTTGTGTTCTGGACCTTCCTGATTTTCTTTTTGGCACGTGACTTTCCTTGGCTTCTAGAAACTGCCTTGTCCAGGCTTCAGACCCACAGATGTGCCTTGGAAAAATGCTCTTGAAACTGTCTTCCTTCTCTCTCCCTCCCGTCATTATTGGAATGTGCTTTCTCCCTCCCTTTAGGAGTGAAGGGATCTGATGAGTGAGTTCACCCCAAGGTGTTACTTTGACAAGCAAATGCTTACAAGTCTTTGGTCTGGGAGGTTTGGGACCGAACGAAAAGACTCAAGGGAGACGCTGCATCTAGGTTTCATAGGTTTTAAGTCCAAGGATGGGTTATTTTAGCGGTTCAAACCATCTAGTGAATAGAATTGGTCTGTTTTTCCTTGTGACTCTCTCTGATTTGGGGCCCATTTAAAACATTTTTTGGTAAAATCACATAACCTAAAATTTTTAGGTGTGCAGTTCAGTGGTATTAAGTGCATTCTCATTGCCGTGCAGCCATCACCACCATCCATCTCTGGAATTCGTTTCATCTTGCAAAACTGAAACTCTATACCCGTCAAACAATAACTCCTTCCAGCTCCAGCTCTTCCCAGCCCTCCCTCTTCCCAACCCCTGGCAACCACTGTTCTTACTCTCTGCCTTTATGATTTCGACTACTGAAGCTCATCTAGGTATACTCATGCTGACTTTGTTTGCGACTAGCTTATTTCACTTATCATAATGCCCTCAAGGTTCATCCATGGTGTAGCATGTGTCGGAAATCCTCTCCTTTTTAAGGTGGAATAACATTCCATTGTATAGCTAGACCATGTTTTCTTTGTCCATTCATCCAGCAATGGACACTTTGTTTCCTTTCGCAATCCAGTTCTTGTGAAGAGTGCTGCTGTGAACATGGGTATACACACATCTCTTCAAGAACACGCTTTTAATTATTTTGACTATATACATAGAAATGGAGTCACTGGATCGCATGGCAATTCTATTTTGATTTTTTGAGGAACTGCCATACTGTCATCCACAACAGCTGTACCATTTTACATTCCTACCAACAGCGCACAAAGCTTCTAATTTCTCCACTTTCTTGCCAACACTTGTTGTTCCTTTGTTTCTTTTAAAAAATACATATTAGCTGTCTTCTGGGTGTGAGGGGGCATCTCATTGTAGTTTTAATTTGCGTTTCCCTTGTGATTGGCTCTATCGGTTTTTGTTTCATGTATTTTGCAGCTCTTTCATTAGGTGAATGATATTTGGAATTGCTATATGCTCTTAAGTGACTTCTTTATCATTATGAAATGATCCTTTTTTTCCTGGTAGTATTATTTGCTCTGAAATGTACATTGGTTTTAGTATAGCTACTCTAGCTTTTCTTTCATTTGAGTTAATACGGTACATCTTTTAAAATCTTTTCACCTTTAAACGTTTTTGTTAAAAAGTAAATTTTCAAATAGGGTAGCTTTAAAAATCTGATGTGATAACCTTCAACCTCTGTCTTCTAATTGAGGTGCTTAGACCATTTATATTTAATGTAATGATTAATGCAGTTGGATTCAAACCTACCATCTTGCTATTTGTTTCTGTATTAATGATCTGTTCTTTATTACCCTCATCTCCATGTTCTGCATTTTTCGTGGAAATCTATAACTTTTTGTGCTTTTATAAAGTGGCCACTTTAGGGTTTATGGTATATGTTTTGAATTTATCATGATCTATCTTGGAGTAGTATAACAGCCCTTCACATATAGTAGTGCCCCTTATCCACAGGGCATCCATTCCAAGACCCCCAGCGAATGCCTGAAACCAAGAATAATAAATTCTATATATGCTATTTTTTTTTTCTTTTTGATCTGATAACCAAGACTGCTACCACATGACTAATGGGCGGGTAGTGTATTCAGCATGGATACACTGGAGAAAGGGATGATTCATTTCCTGAGTAAGACTACGTAAGATGTCATCATACTAAGAACAGCATGAAATTTAAAACTTATGAATTGTTTATTTCTAGAATTTTCCATTTAATATTTTCAGACCATGGTTGACCTCTGGCAATTGAGATCATGAATAAGGGGGACTACAGTGTAAGAACCTTCGACAATGTATTTCTGTCCCTCCCTTCTGGATTTTGTGCTATTGCTATCAAACATGTTATTTCTACATATGTTATAAATCCTACAAGATGCTTTAAAAAATTTAAATAGTTAATGATGTTCGAAAGAGCTTTAAATAAGATGAAAAAGATCTTTTATACTTGCCCACATAGTTACCATTTCCAGAGAACTTCATTCTTAGTGTAGAACTAGATTTCTATCTGGTAGCATTTTCCTTGTATAGTGTATGTCTGTAAATAATGAAATCTTTCAGTATTTATATGTTTCGAAAAGTCTTTAGTTTGTCTTTATTTTTTGAAAGACATTTTTACTGGCCTTAGAATTCTTAGCTGACAGTTTTTTTTTTTCTTTTGGTATTCTACAGATATTGCTCCTCTGCTTTCTGACTTGTGTTGTTTCTTATAGGAAGCTGAGTACCATTCTTATCTTAGTTCCTTTGTATGTAAAACATTTCCCCCATCCTTCCACCTCTGCCACTTTAAAGATTTTCTATTTATCAGTAGTTTAAAGCAATGTGATTACTATGTAATTTGGTGTTGTTTCTTTTTTTCCCCTTTCATATTTTTTTGAGCTCAGGATTTCCTGGTCTGTAGGTTTATGGTTTTCATCCATTTGGGAGATTTCAGTCATCATTTAAATATTTCTTTAAATTTGGTTTGTTTTCCCTTCCTTTGGGTACTACAATTACACACATAATAGGCTACTTGAAGCTGGCCCCCAAACTCACTGATACTCTTTAACTCTTGTCCGTATTTTTGTTTCAGAGGGTCTTTATTGCCTTATGTCAAGTTCACTAATCTTTTCTCCTGTGATCTCTAATCTTCTGTTAACCTCTCTCAGTGTATTTCTTTTTTTAAATCTCATATAACTTTTATCTCTAGAAGTTCAATTTGGGTAATTTTATTTCTTCTACTTAACATGCTCAAACTTTCCTCTAGCTTTCTGGACACATAAAATACAGTTATGACAATTATTTTAATGTTCTTGCCTGCTGATGTCATCATCTGTACCGATTCTGGGTTCAGTTTTGAGTCATTGATTTTTTTTTTCTTTATTGGTAGCATTTTTCTACTTCTTCGCAAGCTTAGTAATTTCGACTGGATGTCAGACATTGTGGATTTAATTTTGTTGTGCTCTGGATATCTTGTACTTCTAAGCTTTGTTCTGGGATGCAGTTGATTAACTTGGACAATTTTATCCTCTTAGGTCTTGCTTTTAAGTTTTCTTTGGTGGGGTCAGAGCTGTCTTTAGAGCTAATTTTCCACTATGGAGGGAAACGGCAACAACAACAAAACACCTCTCCTGAGTATTCATGAGCTATGAAGTTTTCCACTCTGGCGGGAGGGTCAAGAAGTATTCCTGGCCCTGTGAACCCCACAGATTAGCTCCTCTCTCCTTCCAGTAATTCTTTGCTTGGCCTCCAGTCGTTTTTACACATCCACGGCTTGATCAGTCTCAGCTAGACTTGAGGGGAGCTCTAGATAGGTCTCTGCAGGCCTGTCTCTACAGTACTGTCCTCTCTGGGACTCTGCCTTACGCACTTGAGCTGCCTTGCTGTCCCCAGATTCCCGCCTTCACCTATTCCACTGAGAGATACTACTTCTGTCTGGTTCCTACTCTCATAGCCTGGATACTCCCTTTTGGCAGTAAGCTGGACAGTCATAGGGTTCACCTTGCTTATTTGCCATCTCTCAGGGACATGGTTTTTTGTTACCCGATGTTCAATGTCTCAAAACCTGCTATTTCTTACATTTTATCTGACTTTTCATCCGATTGTTAGGATTGCCCAAGAGTGTTTCAAATATCCAGATTCATGAAATCTGTACTGGCTAATATAAGGCCACCTTTGGAGTGTAACTGGATATTGCCCAATGGCTAATGTCATTCTCCTATTAACTGAGATGCCAGATTTTCAGTGAGTATTCAGATTGGAATCTCTTATGAAAGTAATCACTTCTGCTAAAAATCTGAGCAGAAATATATTTATTTGGAGCAAATGGGTTTGCTAGGATTAGGTTAAAAAATGTCTGGAGGAGTCTATGGAAGCCAGATGAGAATCTGTGTTAAGTTGGTGTCGCCATGAGCTTGGCCAGAAACTTGTGATTTTCTTTCTGTCTTATACCATGACCTTGTAGCTCATTTTTCTCTAGCTGTCTGCTCAATGGTCTGGTGATGGGGCCTGAGCCTCCCCACCACTGATGATGTTTGGGCTGAAACAGTCAGTCAGCCTCCCTAAGCCGTGGCATCATTACCTACAGAGAGGCCTTGTGCTACTTGGGTATAAAGAGCTTTTGGAGAATGTCTAGCAAATGCACTTGAATCTGTACTTGAAACCACTTGTAGTCCACATGGATGAAATTATGGGTGTATTATATATTTGCAAGGTATTTTCTCCTCCTAGAAATCTCCTTATCTCCCAGGGGATAAGACACTTCTTGGGAAAGACATTTGGAGTACCATTGAGTCCTCCAAAGAGTCTGAGTATGATGCTTATTCTTCTCAATTTTGTCCTTCTTTCTGCCACCTCCCTACACTCTCAGGGGGAGTGAAAGGTCTCTGATCACACGGTAGGATGGAGCTTCCTTCACTCCACTTTCATAATATATTTATGAAGGGCAACGTGGATCTGGTTGAAGTGTAAGGATACTGCAATCAACACATCTTTATTGAATACCCAACTTTATACCAAGTATTTGGGGGGAAACAAAGACATATAAGATGTGGTTACTAGCCTGAAGGACTTTACTTCTTGTTGTAGAGGTAACACCTATAATTATGAGACAATCTGCACAAGACAATTTGCCAACAAAATAAAACGGAGCACAGCCAGTCGTTTTAAACCAGTAGATGCCTCGGCAGGTCACAATAGGAGCAGGAGAGACTCAGGTGTCCGGGGCTAGAGGCAAGGGCTGACTTTTTTCCCCAGTGATGGCCATCTTTCTGACGATATCAACCCCATCATCCTCAGAAGGCTCAGAGGAAGGGGGCCAAAACCAAAGCCTGGAGAGGGCACAATGTGTAAAGGGAGGAGCCAGGGTCAGGCAGTCAGAACAGAGCTCTCAGGGCAGCCAAAGCCACTGCGTCCTGTGCCAGCAAAGGTCCCAGGGAGCATCCAAAGATAGCATCCTGGCCCAGAGTCAGGCGGCAAGAGCTGGGAGTCTCGTACTCCTACGCCACACATTAGAATTTCCTCGGAATGTTTACACACCCTGTGTCTTTCGGTCGTCGCCATAGCCCCATGAAAGAGGCAGGGCACAAGATCACGGCCATTTGTAGAAGAGGAAACTGAGGGCAAGAAAGGCCTGATGGCCTCAGTGTGGGGACACAAAGAGAGGATAGAGAAGCAATCCCGTGACAGGTGCAGGGATGACTCCTCGGTTGATGGCCCTGCAGGAGAGTCACGAGCGTGGCTCAGACCCCCCGGGCATGATTTGACCCAGATCTGGGACTAGAAGCGTAGCCTAACTCCAGGCGAGGTGAGGGTATGAGAGGACACCGGTTGTGTCTTTCTGCACACCTGCCCGTAGAGGAGAGGGAGACCGGGGAGGGGAGATGAGAGCTCAGAAACCTGCTTCGAGTCAAAGGAGGAAAAGAGACTCCCTTGCCTCGGGAGGGAAGCGGGAGGAAGGGGAGGGGAACGCACGGGGAAGTCTGCTTTTAAGCCCTTTAAAGAGGAAGAGCCAGGAGCCAAGCATCCAATTAACCTGACATCTCTTGCAGCCAAAATATCTGAGGATGTAAGAAGAGAATTTAATACGTGGAGGCTTGGGAGACAAGTGACTAATAGTGGAAAACAGCCCCAGTTTATTTAAAAAATAGGTCAGGCCCAACAAATCCAATAGCTTCCTTCTCAGCAGTTACGGATCCGGGAGACGGAGTGCTGTGTGGGTGCAACACCATCCCGATGTGAAGCAGGCTTTGCTGTGGTGCCACAAAGAGACAGCTGTGGCTGGCGGGAGGCGCCCATGCCCGGCACGCAGATGCAGAGGGCGGCTGTCGCAAAGACAGCCCCTCAGTGACCCTGCTAGTGCTGGCGCTCAGGGACCGGCCCAAGGTCACAAAGCCTGAAGGTGGTTGTGCCCACACCCAGTCCCTGCTCTTTTGCGGTTAGAGCAGAAGGCACCGTCCGTGGCCTTTGGCCCCCTGTCTTCCAGGCATCCTTGGCCTGACTCTGGGGGTCTTGGTGGCGCCCAGGTAGCACCAGGCTGGGTCAGAGGCCAGGGTATCAGAGAGGAGTAGTGGAGAAGGCAGGTAGCCATCCTCAGCGTGGCCGGGACAGGGCTCATAGGTGTCACCTGGGGTGCTTATGGAACACGCAGATCGCTGGGTCTCACCCCCACAGATTCTGGTTCCGTTGGTCTGGGGCGGGCCAGAGATCGGCCCAGTGACGGTTGACGTGGATTATGAAACAGAGACACTCTTCTAAACCAGAGCCCCGGTTGTTTCCTGCAGAACTTTAGTTTCTAGAGCTGTTCCTAGATCTCTCAGGAAAAGGGCGCCATGGCCACAAATTTGGTAGCATGAGATTCCCTGATTCCCTCTCGAGTCGTCTCAACTTATCTTACCTTAAAAGTGCTGCAGTGAAGAAGTTTCTATGGCTTATCTGCCCAAACTCACTTGTCCCTGGAACCTTTTTCCAGGAATATCAATTCTGTGGAATACAATGTAGAAAAACACGACTCTACACCAGTGGTTTCCAGACGTCATGGTGTGTCAGAATCACTCACGGAGCCCCACCCCAGTGACTGACTTGGTGGTTTCTGGTAAGGCTTGGGGAACTGCATTACTTACGAGTCCCCAGGTGATGCCGACACTTGTGGTCCGGGACAACACTTTGAGAAGCACTCCTCTAGACTCTTCTGCGAGCCCGGGCTCAGTCTAGGCCTCCCTGGCAGCACCCTGATGCAGTGCACTGGGGGGAGTGAGATGGTGGAGACTGAGAGTGATGGGTGACAGGACCCAAGAGAGGGGGCTTTCAGGAAACACAGCCTGGCAGGGGGCTGGGCTTGACTCGAAGGTAACAAAACCGCAGGTGAGGATGGGCTTTGCCAGGATCCCAGAGTCATAGTCGGGGACACTGTGAAGCACGGGACGTCCAAACAGTGGGCAGCTGACACTCTATGACGGACGTCGGTGGCTGGCCTTGCCCCTGTATTCAGGGTTGGAAAAGGCAGATCTAGCATCTGCTCCCAGAAGGCCAGCTCTCTTAAGGGGCGTGACGCTGACTGTGGATGCATGAGCCAGCGGGAGCCAGGAGCCCTGGAGGCCAGGTGCAGACGACGACACTGCCCTGCAGGACCAGCAGCATCTAGCCTCTCCTCTCCATTGACCCCAGACCCCAGTGAGGGCTGCCTGCCCTGGCAGGGTGCTTACGCCGCAGAGGCCGACTTCATCTTTCAGCCCAGAGAATGGACACGCGGGTGCATCGGGAGACCTCCAGCAAGTGACAGCGCCCCGAGCCTGGGCCTTCGGGTGGAAGTGGGAGAGAGCAAGCCAGAGCCCTTTCTCCATGCTGGGGCCCAGGCATCCGGGCAGGACAAGGCTGGGGGTGACGGCGCAGAAGCAGCTGGGAGAACCTGGCTCCAGGACAGAGCAGGCTGGGCTGGAACTCCAGGGTGATGTGGGCACATCCATACGTAGGGCTGGGGGGACTGAGATGTCCGGTGGGAAGGGACTTGGACACAGGGAGCACACTGGCTCGTGCAGGAGAGTAGATGGAGGGTGGGCCTAGGCTATCTTTGGCCAGAGGCAGACATGGAAGTCTCTTAGGCGACAGGAGAGGGCCATATGCCCCCAGAGTCCTTGCTTGCCTTGCGGCCGCCTGACACTCCACACCAGAAAGTTCTCTTTTTGCGCAAAAGCCCAGTCTCCAGCGAAAGGCAGGCAGATGGTACCCGAAGAGCTCGCTCTTCATGTGACGATCCCTGACTGGGCCACAGCTCAGACCACAGCCTGGCGTGCAAACGCAGGGCGGAAGGAGACGCAGTGGCCGGTGGGAAGAAGGTGAAGGCCACGGGGTGGGGGAGGCCCGGCCTGGAAGCCGCGTCCCCTCCTGCCGCCATCCTCTCTCTTCCCCCGTGGGCCCTCCAGGCCAGGCAGGCGGCCGCTGAGGACTGACGACTCAGGTTAGAAAAAGCTCTCTTGACATTTGGCGAACAGAGCAGGATTTGGCTTCTCTGGCGGAGCCTCTTGTTCTCAGGAAAATCGTTTTTAAAGCTTGGGCTGGTGCCAGCCGGAGCCATTTATAGCCCAAAGGGCTTGGGTTCGCTTCAGCTGCGGGGTGCAGACAGCACCGGCTCCCTCTGCCCTCTGCAGCCCGCCTGCCCCTTCATGCCTGGCGCACCCACCCTGCCTCTTTAGACCCTCTTTCTCCTCCTCCCCACCCCTTTCCTATTTCCTTGGAGGTTGCAGTTCCAGATCCGCCTCCAGCTTGCTCGTGTGGCCTTAGACAATTCCCTTCCCTTCTGTGGGCCTCGGTTTCTCCATCTGCCACCCGGACCCTACTGTCTGCGCCCTTTTAAGGGCCATCACCTTGGAGAAGTGTCAGCTTGTGCTTGTTCCACTGACGCTCTTTCCTCTGTCCGGTAATTGTCCGTGGACCCTCTTTTTTGCCCCCAAGCCTGGGCTACCTTCCTGGGCTGGTCTTGCCCCCTGTTTCTGAGCTCAGGGCCTGGTTCCCGGCAGTAGCTCAGGTGAGCTTGCTTGGACGGAAGCGAGCTCACCATGGCATCGATATTAAGAGCACAGACTTTGGCATCCAAGTGTTGGTTGACATCCTGGCTGTGTTACTTGCTAGCTCTGGGCTCTGGCAAGTGACTGAACGTTTCTCAGCTTCAGTTTCCTCGTCTGTAAATTTCAACCGAGGACCCCGTGAGATTACATTCGCAAAGTGCTTGTCACAGTGTCCGGAGCACAGTGGGCTCTCAGTCAGTGTTGGGACCCATCACTGTCATCATCACCTGACATCTACCCACATTTTCAGGGCCAGTGGGGCTGGATCAAACAAGCTTTCCCTGAATCCCTACCTGAGTCTGTGGAAGTCCTACTTACCCTTTGAGGACCAGCTCGGGCGTCCCTTTCGGGAAGCCATCTCCCTCCTGGCCCTCAGCTCTGTCTCATCCTCCCTCTTCTTAGCACTTAGTGGAGCCTGGGCCTGTTCGCCCCAGTAGAATGGGTGGATTAAGTAGATCACAGATTATTTATTGGGGAGAGAAACTGCAGAAGATGCCCGGGACAGGCCACCCAAGGCAGGACACAGGGAATTGTCTAAGGCCACACGAGCAAGCTGGAAGTGGATCTGGAACTGAAATTGGAAAGGGGTGGGAAGGGGGAGAAAGAGGGTCTAAGGGGGGAGGGTGGGTGCGCCAGGCATGAAGGGGCAGGCGGGCTGCAGAGGGCAGAGGGAGCCAGTGCTGTCTGCACCCCGCAGCTGAAGCGAACCCAAGCCCTTTGGGCTATCAGTCCTAATCAGTAGCTAGCACGGAGAGTAGATGGCAGATCCCAAATCCCGACATTGGAAGGCGATTCTTGACAGATCAGGGGAGCAGACGGCATCGGGAGACCTCCAGCAAGTGGCAGCTCCCTAAACCCAGGGCCTTGGGCACAGGTGGGAAGGAGCAAGGCAGGGCCCTTTCTCTGTGCTGGGGCCCAGGCACCCCTGCAGGACAAGACTGGGGGTGACGGAGCAGACACAGGTGCCAGAACCAGGCTCCAGGGCAGAGCAGGCAGGGCTAGAACTCCTGGGGGGACTGAGATGTCCAGTGGAAAGGGACTTGGGCACCAGGAGCACATCGGAGCTGCCGAAGTCGGGGGGCAGTCTGGCTGCCCACCCCAGTGTGATTCCTATTCTTTTGCCGACTTCTCAGCCAATATACGCAAGGTTGTTTGGAGTGTGAAGACTGCCTCCACACAGAGCCTCTGGTTCAGTACGGCCTAAGAAAGAGCTGGGTCTTCTGATTTTACTGAAGAGACCGCCATTATCCACTGAGACCCGTCCCCTGTGCTCTTCAAGTCTCTCCAGGCTATGGGTGGGAGGCAGATGGACCAAAGGCCAAGTTTTCGGAGCCCCTCTCAAAGGCCTTCGGTCGTGGCTAAAATGTCCTTTGCAGCTCTCAGAGATGCGTTTGGGTTCCCATTTGCCTGCATTTAGGGGGCCTGTAGAGGTCCCGTGCATCTCTGTTTCTTCCACAGGACGTGCCTTATACCTTTCTGTTGTGCAGTAGGCAGTTTTTTTCCTTTTTATTCGTCTTTCCTTTTTTCTGTCTTTTTCGTTTTAAAGACGCAGTTTTGCTCTGTCACCCAAGCGAGAGTGCAGCGGCATGATCATAGGTCGCTGCAGCCTCAAACTCCTGGGCGCAAGCGATCCTCCTACCTCCACCTCTCGAGTAGCTGGGACTACAGGCTTGCACCATCACCACCATACCCGGCTAATTTATTTTTCTTTTTAGTAGAGACAGAGTCTCGCTGTGTTGCCCGGGGTGGCCTTGAACTCCTGGGCTCAAGCAGTCTTCCCGCCTGGGCTTCCCAAAGTGCCGGGATTGCAGGCATGTGCTCAACCGGTAGCTGTGGAATTAAAAGCAACACACCACGTGGCCGAATGGCCAGGGACGGGAGGGGGTCACTGCGGCTTCCCACCCATTCCCAGCCTCCTGGGAGGGGGCTTGCCTACCAGCCGGTGGGCTGAATGCAAGTCCTCTCCGCAGGAGGCTGGCAGACTTCAGGACCAGGGACTGGCCACAGTTACCTCGTTGTCCTCGTGACCTGTGGCTATTGATGTGAATGACCCCCAAATCCCTTCACCCCTTTGCTGTACGCAATGCGTGACATACGGCAGATACTTCATAAGTTGGCTGTGGGAGAAAGAGTCTTGGGGAGCCCCATGGTAAAGGGGACCTGAAATCAGAGTTGAGTGACAGCTAAGGCTAGAGGCCTCCGAGACCTTGACTGTGTGCAATGCCTGGACCGGCTAGGGCTTTCCCTCCCTCTCTATTTAAACAGAGCTGCAGTCGAGGGCGGCTTCAAGCACAGAGCCTTCTTCAGCCCTGGAGTGGCCCCGCGTGGGTTCCTGAGCGGTGTCCTCTGGACGTCTAAGGCTCAGAGGGCCCTGGCCGGGTTGGGTGGAGGTTGATTTTTTTCCGGAGCCCTGGCTCGGACCCTGGAGTGCGATGCTTGAGTCACACATCCTCCGAGGAGGGCAGTCACAGCACTGGAGGGGTGAGGACACATCCTCGGTCACTGTCTCCCTGTCCTCAAGCTTCTTTCCCCATGTCTGCTGGTGCCTCCAAGGTCCTCAGAGGAGGATGACTCTGGCTTCTCTCCCAGGCCTGCCCTCACCCCCTCTCTTTCCCTTGGGGTCTCTCTTTCTACAGCAACTACAGATGCCTTCCAAATCCGCGTACCAGCTCAGCGTCTCTCCAGAGGCCTGGGATGACATTTCCTTGTCTTTTTCAATATTACTGTCTTTTGCTATTTACGAAAGTGGTCCGTGTTAAGGTCACACACTTTAGAAAATATAAACAAGCACAAGACAGAAAAGAATGAACTATTCACAGCCCAACTCCCTGCAACAATCACTAGAATTCTGGCACCTTCCCTAGGCGTGTCCCCTTTTCAGACACATGCCTGAGTGGGTTTAAATTTGAAAAATGCAGAAGTCAGTTTTCTCAGTGCAACCTCTGTGGAAAGCAGTGTGGCGATTCCTAAAAGCTCTAAACACCAACCTCCCGTTTGACCCCGCAATCCCCCTACTGGGAATATACCCTTAAGAACACAAATCACTCTATAGGAAAGATACCTGCACACGTATGTTTATCGCAGCATTGTTCACAATAGCAAGAACCTGATAGCAACCATGCTGTCCATCAAAAGAGGACTGGATCAAAAAAATGTGGTACATATACAAGATGGAATACTACGCAGCCATAAAGAAGAATGAAATCATGAATTTCGCAGCAACCTGGATGGAACTAGAGTCCATAACACTGCGTGACCTCTCACAAAAACAAAAAACTAAGTATCACATGTTCTCACTCATATAGTAGACCTTGATCATCCAACATATTACCACAAGAAAATGTCTGACTGTGGTGGGAAACTGGGGGGGGGAGGGTGAGGGGGATGGGATTAATGGTGGTGGGTATCTATCTGAGGATGGGGAGACACCTCTTATCAACAAGGGTACCTGAACGAAATATTTTTGTATGC
>CAUYQG010130321.1:0-13535 GCA_963574415.1 Tarsius wallacei
TAGTCCACTTGGCCTACTTAATTTTCTCCATGGTATATATCAGCACGTCACATGTTATATATTTACTAGCTTATTTGTGGAATATAAACTATAGGAGGATGGGGCCTTTGTTAAGTTTCACTGCTTAATTCCCAGGGTACAGAGCTGGGACTGATGTAGAAAAGTTCTGCAATAAATGTTAAATGACTGCATGAGGTTTTCCTGGTTGTTCAAAGTTAATTTCTAAACTCATTTTCTTCAGGAAGTCTTCTCAGTATGAGTGAAATGTATATTGCTGTACTCTTTAAATAAAACCAGCAATTCTAATTCTTCCGGAAACAGAAATAACTTAGTTATATGGAAAATAAGGACAATAATACCATATATGCTGGTCTATTGGGCACTCGGCATATCTGCTGTGTTTCTAAAATATTAATAGATTAATCCTGGATTGTTGATGTAGTTTGCCCAAAATCACAGATCCACACTGTGGATGAACATGAGTGTTGCTGGTTCAGTGTCTCTTACTCTTATTAGTGCCAATATTCTCCCAAGACTTGCCAATAACAATCACAGTCAGGCTGGTTTGCCAGCAGTCACATTTTTTCCGCTTTATTAGATAAGAATTATTACACTGCCTATTATTATCTTGAAAGTTAAAGGGACATTCACTGGGTAATGATCCAAGGACATGAATTCTACTCCAGGAGTGGTTCTTTTTCTTTGACCTTGGTTGAGTGACTTCACCTCCTTCACCCTCTGTGTTCTCATCTATAAAATGGTAAATAATAATATCTACCCAAACAAGTTTGTTCAAAAGTGATAGTGCGTTCAAAAGTGATTTACAAATGATAAAGTGCTAAGTGAACATGCAACTTCACAATTATTACTAGAATTTCAGTATTCTAAATTTTTGGCAACATGTATTTTTTAAACTTCTTGACTGAATGAGCTGATGTGAAAGGCCATCAAACATGAGGGTCCAAAAATTAACTTTTTACTACCCTGTGGCTTGGAATGCACACTCAGGAAATTATATCAGTTAATTCAATCCCTAGCCAAGTGGCTTGGATGACTAAGTTTAAACTGTAGATGGCAGCAAAAAGAAGTAGAAGGCTGGGCTATCAACCTCTTGTTTTCTCAGTTCTGTTGTTAAATTAATTAATCTTACTTTACTTCTAAAAGTGTGTATCAGAATCCTAAATAGTGCCACAATGTTTTAAATAAAATCATAATATAATGTTCCCCTTCAAAAAAATAAAACAAAGTATACTTTCTTTTTTCTGCAGTTCAGTCACTGGACTAATTAAGCCTTGAAAGACCCCTGCAACATGAAAAGGCAGAAAAGGAATTTAACAAATTTCCCTGCTGACAAGGGAGGAATTAAATTGAGGAGATAATCACCACAGGATAAGTTTTTAGGGAGAATTCAGGTAGGCAAAAGCAGTGAAGGACCCCATTTCTGAAAGTTCGCTTTACATTTGGAAATATTTTACTTATAATTTTGCTGTTTCAAGTATTGCTGAAGATGACACACAGTGAATAAAAATGAAGAAGATATAAATATCTGCACTTTACAAAGGCTTGCTTTTTGATGATTGAGAAATGATAAATTCTCTTTGTTTAATACTTTTATTAAAATTGAAATAGTCAAGATTCAAGGTTTTATTGGACTGTAAGGATTTTAGGGACAGAGAAGATGTATTTTTAAAAAGTATCCCAAGAAACTGGTATAGTGCTAACATGTGATTATTGGTGATTAAATAGCTTATAAACAAAACTTCGTGAAAGAAAATTTTTAAGATATATTTTAATTTATGAAGCTATTAGTGGCATTCTCTTTTTTAGAAATAAAACTTGATTTTGGTGTGTTCTATATAGGAAATATCACCACCCTCTCACAACATGAATCCAACAAGAAAAGCTTTCAAATACACAAAACAAACAAACTCACAAATCTATTATGATCATGGTCAGAAATCTGGAAGAGTTTCCAACCCAGTATTTTTCCCCTTTCTTTTATCAATTTACTTTTAATTAAGTATGGTGGTTTGTAATTAGAGTGAAAGAATAGGGTTATAGGGAAGAAAATAATGCAGTCTTAAACAACATTTAAGATATGGTTACCTGTAGCCTGATTCATTTTTTCTTTCTTTCTGTTTTTTTTTTTAGTTTTCTATTGATTCTCAGAAATAAGAGTATGATATTGTAAATATTGATCTGGTGCAATTTGATGCTCTCAGAGGAAGGAGTGAGGTATATAATTAGAGGCCTTTGCTATGAGTCATTCTTTATTGAAGACACCATTACAGCAATTAACGAAAGAATTAACGAATACCTTTTTGGATAAATATGATTTGGGGGCAATGGTTTATTATTACTGCAACCACACATAGTAAGCTGACCCAAATGACAATGGAACTGCTTCCTTTTTAAAAATACAAATGTATTTTTTTCTCTCTAGGAAGCAGGAGTAGAAAATAATGTGTGCTTAGGAGACAGGCCTGGCTTGGTTTTGGAGATCATATAGCTTTGAAAATTGGAGAAAGTAGTTTAGCTCCTAAATCTATAAAATAGAGGAAAATAATATCTACCTGCCTGACTAGATTTTTGTGAAACTTAATGAATAAAATCTATAACATGGTTATTGTCAGGCTGGTAGCAATCAATAAATGCTAGTTTTCTTTTTCTTTCAGATTAGGCCTTTATTGGTGTTAGCTTGAGTTCAGGGTTAGGTTGATAGACTAATGATAATAATCAATGAGATTTTGAACAAATTTACATATTTTAATCAAGAGGACTGAAAATGTACATTTCAGATTTAGCTTATAAAATACAATAAACACATTCCTGCTTCAATTAACTTCAATTTCCAAAAGAATTCTAATTTATTTTGCAACTTAAACAAAAATGAAGCCATTGAAAAGTTATAAAAATGCCTGTGTTGAATCCTCTCTCCACGTGGAAAATCTTTTCCTCCCTCCTCACTTCTGATGAAATCTCAGTCATATTCTTAAAAGTTAGATCTTTCAGGAAGTCCTTCCTGACTCCCTGCTCACTGTGATCTCTCTTTTGTATCTACAAATTATAGGCTCATGATCTCCTAAGATGCCAGTGATGAACTGCCGTATAGTGAAAAAATTATATTCTAGTTGCTAAACTATTTGAAGGCAGAAAGAAATGTTTAACCCAATTTTTTCTCATTGTTTGTCGTACCTGACACTAACTTCACACGGAATACTAAAGACTCTCTGAAATGTTCCATTATGATAGCATGTTTGTCTTTACTATGTGCATATGTCACCATTGTCCACAATCCCCTCCAGATTACAAAAAAAAAAAGTTCTCTAGCAGCACTAGCTTGATTGATAACCATCAGTTTCCAATTCTGTCTTTGCTTTAGCATGGAGAAGAAATTTGTAAGGAGTTTGCTGTGTTAAAACATAAGAACTGTAGCTAACTAACTGGCTTACTAGAGAGACAAAATGTTTAATCTTGTCTCAAAATGAAATCTAAATAACCTAGACCAGGGGTGTTCAACCTTTTGACTTCCCTGGGCCCACATCAGATAACCTTTTGGCTTCCCTGGGCTGCATTGAGTAAAGAGGAATTGCCAGGGGCTGCACATAAATTATATAATATAGTTAGTATATAAACATAATAAGACTTCTTTTTATATTTTGTATTATAACGTTTTGAATAATATAAAACTCTTGGGAAATCTGACCTTGCTTTTGAATTAATCTATCAATGTCTGATTTCAGGTAGGTGGTTGCAGTTCTTAGTGGGTTCTCCAGGTGTTTGTCATAAATGTTTGTTCAAGTTTTTTCTCTTTGTGTACTTCATAATTGAAAAGAGCTGCTCACAAATGTATGTGCTGTCAAAAAGTGATGTCATAAATAAGACATCATTGTGAACTTCAAAAATGGAACTATGCATGGGGTCACAAAGAAAATTTAAAAATGTTGTGGGGCTGCATTACTCAGGCAATTCACTCACCTCAGCCTCTCAAAACAAATTCTATTAATATTTTACTTTAGGCAGTGGAATAGTCTACTGACTGTCATAGTTTTGAATAAACCAGACACAAATGGAGTGACCATATTGCTCTGGGTACAGTGCTAGGGGTTTTTGGGAAGAGACATAAAGAATGACTCTGTAACCTTTTGTGTTGGTGTCACATAAAGTGACTATGAAGTACTGTGACCACCTGCTAAATGTTTATGGTAAGAGGGAGATGAGAATGGTGACCAGTCATCAAGTTCTTTAGCCATCCTTCTCAATGCCTGTTCCTTAAGGTATACCATCAGCATCCTTAATCTTTAGGAGGTATACTCACTAATCAGGCATTATAAGAATTTTGCGAGGTTCCTAGGAATGCTTCCTAAACTCACCTTTGGGAAAGACTGCCCATATACTCCTGCTCAGTGAGATAACAATCTAATCTTTTAAAATGCTTTAGGGAAAATTCCTCTCTTTCAGTACATGACTACTATCTTTGTGAGGAACTGTTTTCTGAACCCACTGCAAAAACTTTCTTTCTCTTTGTTGGCTTTCCAGTGTCCCCTTAAGGATGAGTCATAGAGTAAAGGCATATAGAAATGGGAAAAATATGTGTTCTCAAAAGTGACACTTCCAGAGATAAGAAGCCTTTAGAAGACTAGGTTGTTGTGGAATAATACAGCTATCTTAAAGGTCAGGAATGTAGGGTAAACTGATTTTTTAAACAGTATTTGTTACAGGTGGCTCAACCTGTAATCCCAGCACTTTGGGAGGCCGAGGCAAGTGAATTGCCTGAACCTGCTGGTTCGAGACCAGCCCGGGCAACTTGGTGAGACCTCATCTCTACAGTAAATCAAAAATTAGCCCAGCGTGGTAGCGTGCACCTGTAGTTCTGGTTGCTTGGAAGGCTGAGGTGGAAGGATCGCCAGAGCCCTGCAGGTCGACGCTGGGGTGGCCGTGAGCCTGCATGCCGCTGCACTCCAGCTTGGGCGACAGAGTGAGTCTCCAACTCAAAAAAAAAAAAATTCTCAAAAAGTTTTTTCAGATCTCCAGCCACCTTTGCGAGTGGTGTTCCTATAAACTCACCACGGTGTCCAAAAAGCCTGGAAACTTAAAGAAAACAATATATGCATGGTACTTTTTTTCTGAGTAGCAAGGTAGTAGAATGCATTTCTTTCATACTTCTTAGGAAATGATTACTTTTTTCTGCTTCATAGACAGGATGTGTCTTTAAATGAATCAAGACAAGAGGAGCAGAGGCAATAAATGGGTAGTTATTATTAAATAATAACAATAGTAATAGCAACTATCATGCAAGAGTAATAACAACAAGCAGTAGCAGCAGCAGCAGCAGCAGCAGCAAAAAGCACAGGCCAAAGTGGAAAATTCAGTTTCCTAGAGGCTCCTGTTCTCCACTGCATGACCTTAAAATGGGAAGCATTTCTCAAGCTCCTAAGACACCAAAGCACAGATGCACGGCGCATAAACAAATAAGTGACTATATTAGTGGTGCCCTTTGGGCATTTAAATCTTATTCTTGTGACCCCAGGAAGCTGCCCAGAGAGAAGGGAGAAGAATTGAAGTACAGGATATTTATCTTTATGTTTTAGAAATGCTTTTGATCAGCAGAGCTGGAACAAGTTTCCCTGCTTTTGTGGGAACTACAAATGTTCCAGGGGAGGAAGCAAGATCAAGAGCAGTTTGCTCTTTCAGGGACTTCAAAGCCCATTCATCTAAAGATGTGGCCATTACCATTTTGGCTTCCTCGCTGTGCCTTGGATGGCCCTTTACTTGTTAAGAGGAGAGCCTTGCTGGGTTGGGGCCAGCTAAAATGTTATTCCTTGGAGTGCAGTGTCCCAGAAAATCTGCCCTTCCTGGCCTGTACTCTGAGATTATAGCCCCAACCAGGAGTGATCCTTGTTCCTATTGGATGAGTCAGACACAGAGGTGAGTTGGGTAGTGAGGCTGTACTACCCATTTCCTGCTTCTGCTCCTCTTCCAGGTGCGGAGAATTGTCAACATAAGAACAAGGCTGGACTGCCTCTATCAGGCTCTAGGCTTCTGATCTCGGTCACCTATCTGTTTACTGGTACAGGAGAAAGGAAAAAAAAAATGACCAAACAACAAAGCAAACAAAAAAGAAAACTGTCTTAGCTGTGCATCCTCTCCAGTCTTATTTTTTTATTTATAAAAATATGATCACCAATCCAGTAGGAACAGGAAGTTTTTCTCATCACGTATAAGTCAAGTCCTGGGGTAAGATTTTTTTTCAGGTAATTTTAATCTTTTCTGGGTATAAGATACATGATAGGGGGCAACCCCTTCAGTTCCCCTCTCACTGTGGGAGCTTTTCTGTCCTCTCAATAAATCCTGCTTTCTCACTTAAAAAAAAAAAAAGATACGTGATAGTTTTCTAATCTCAAGTCAAACCAGAACAAAAAACCTTGGGCAATACTCTAATATTGTAGCTCATAATAATCATATTTCTATACTTTATAGCTGCTTTGGTGACTGGATACCAGTGTAACCTCCATGAAGCAGAAACTGCCTCTGTCTTGTTTACTGTTGTGTCCCTAGGTCTGAGTACAATGTCTAAACATATTTGTGGAATGGATGACTAAATCAGGACCTTGGTGGTTTGCTCTGTCACCTATTCATTAAGTGATCTTGGATAAATTTCCTCTTGGGTCAAGTTCTCAATTTCTTCATTCTCAAACATTTTAGCCTACCCCTGAGATTACACAAAGCTATGTTATGAATGTTATTCCTGAGATAATGTCTACTTGACAGTGGATGTGTGTCTTGGGGCACCTCTGGCAGTATGTTTAGTAAGTGAGAGCTCTTTCTTTTTTTCCTTGAAATTGGGCATACTTCGGTTACTGCATCACTTTGACAGTTGAGTTCACCTTTGTGTGCTTCAGTAAGTGAAGATCAAAATGCTGACATCCCAAATTTTCACCTCTGTCAAGTGAGGAGTAGGGGCAAGTTCATATTTGAGGAAGGCCTTTTGTAACTCTATGATTTCTTTTCTACTTTCTGGAACTGGTCTCAGAGTAAAAAGTAAGAGAGTTTGCACCATATTGTGAACACAATCACAAGGATATTGCATTTCTTTAAGTGTTTCATAAGCCTCTATAATTCCTCTTGCTTAACAGACTTTTGTATTTTAAATTTTCCTTCAAAGCAATTTTGAAAAGTCATGTGATACCAAACATAATTCTCATTTAAAAATTTACTTTAGAATTCTGAATGACATGACTTTCACATGGAAAAGTTTTACTGACTAACTTAAAAACTGTTTTGAAACTTTAAAAAAATATCCTAAGGTTTGGAATCCAAGAAGGCTCAGCTTCTGAAGTTTGGGTGTTTGATGAAACACTTTTGCTTCAACTAATTGAGAAAGTGGACCAGGAAAATCAAAGGTATCTAAAAAAGGAACACAAAGGAAACAGATGATAAACTTATTGATTGATTGCCTCTCATTCCTTTAGTAGCATTTCATTAGCTTCTAGTGTGTGCCAGAAACTGTGGTAGGTGTTGAGGATCAAATGCCTAAACTTCCCAGAGTCCTTGTGTATGTACAGAAGCAGCACTGGGTCTGGTGACATGGATGTCAGCCTTGGCCCCTGCCACTAATCAGCTGAATGACCTTGGGCAAATTGCTTTCAATTTGGGCACTTCATCTATAAAACATTGTTCTCTTCCAGCTAAAATTATCTCAAAGGAAGTGACAAACAATAATGAAAGGAGAGTGCTTAGGTAAAAGCAAGTCGTTCTAGGTATCATATACTTTTTTGTCTTGAAATTCACTCATTAATAAGCAAATGTATTCATTAAAATTTCCCCCAAAGACTTATATTATAAATTTATTGACTAATTGTTTGTCTTTTCAGTAAGCATTCATGAAATGCTTTCTCCATGCCAGAAACTGTGTTGGGTACTCTGAGATCAGAGATGAAACATATATTCTATGCCTTACAAGAGCTCACATTCTAGTAATGGAGACAGATAAGAAAACATAAGCTTAGGTGTTAGTGCTGTTCATAATCAACAAATATTTTCTGAGCACCTAGTATGCTAGGGATGCATCAGTAAACAACACTGAAAGTGATTTGTTTTTATGGAGCTAATATTCTAGTATGAGGATTAAACAATAAAGAATAAATGTGAAAATGATCAATGATGTGGTATGACAGAAGGTGAAAAAAAAAGTCATAGGCTCAAAAAAAAGTAGAGCCAGGTTATAGGGAAATGGGGGTAACTGTAATGAGGGTGGGGAGAGGAATACAGTTTTAAGGATGGCCAGAGTAGGTCTCATTGAGTAGGGCAACACTGAAGTAAAACTTGAAGGAAGTAAGGAACTGATGAACCGCAGGGATATCTGGTGAAGGAGCATTACAGGCTGAGGGGATTGGCAGTGGAAAAGCCCTAACACCATAAACAAGGGTGACTGGAGGGAAGTCAGAATGAGGGACAGTAAAGGTGATGACAGGAAAGCTGTAAGGACAGGGATGGGCACAGTAGGTAGGACATTTTAAGGATTCTGACTCAGTGTGAGTGAAATGAAGGAATTCCTTAAGGAGTTTGTCCAGAGGAAGGATTTTTGTGGGAAATCCTGGCTGTCATATAGAAAATAGATTGTGGAGGCTGGGTTGGAGGTGGGTAAGAGTAAATCAATTAGTAGGGTATTACAGAAATGTACACCAGAGATGTTGATGGCATGGTAGCAGTTGAGATAATGGTAAGTGTTCTGACTCTGGATCTATTACAAAGGGAGAGCTAACAAAAGTTTTCTGTGTGGGTTGAATGTAAGGTAAAGGGGTTGCTAAAAATCTAAGAATGATACAGGAAAAAGAGAAGGGGCTCTTATCTCAGTTTCTAAGTCCAAAGAGTGCTTTCTGAAGCAGGTGTCAATTAAACTGAATCTTAAAGAGACAAGGAATAAGTGAAGGTGCCAGATAAGGAAGGTGGGGATAAGGTGAGAGTATTCTACATAAAGAACTAGCATCTACGAGAGTTTGAAGGCAACAATAAAGACATGACATGTTTGGGGAACTTCAAGTAGTCTTGATGGAAGGAAGGGTGAATATGGACTGTATAGCAAGAGGTGAGTCTAGAGAGCCAGGTAGAGGTTAGATCCTATACCAGGAGAGCTTACAGTTTAGAAGAATCTTTAGTAAGGCACAGTTCTCAAAACTCCATTTTACAAAAGGATATCTAAAGTGGGTTAGCTGCAAACCAGACCCCTGTTGTCCAATGCTGGGTTAGCTAGTAGAAATGTACCAAAACATTAGGGAAAATTTAAATTTGTTTAAAAATTCTAAAGAGTCCTAGTTTCTGCTTATAAGGATGACTGCTATTAGGGCATTGACTAAAAGTATACCTTGTCAGAAGAATCTTGGAGTGTACAAGCAATGGCTAGATGAAGACTTTTTTTAAATACCTAATTGAGATTGTTTAGTATCTGCTAAAGTTTATTATTATGCCTAGTACCTTGCCACAATATTTGCTTTAGAACAACAGAGATACTATTTCAGAAAAAATGTAAAACAAGCCTTATTTTCAATAGTACTTACTGGGAAAAAAATTCCATAGTATGTCTTAATCTTAAGGCAATGAAACAGCATACAATACACATGTATGCAAATCATTTTGCCTATTTCCAAGTAAAAAATATATGCATACAATTAGTCATATACAAGTTCCTATAAACATCTGCATTTTACAACCTGTATTCTATTCTTTTTTTTTTTTGAGTTGGAGTCTCACTCTGTCACCCAGACTGGAGTGCAGTGGCATGCTCACGGCCATCACAGACTCGACCTGCTGGGCTCAGCGATCCCTCTGCCTTAGCCTTCCAAGTAGCTGGAACTACAGATGCGTGCTACCATGCCTGGCTAATTTTTGATTTATTGTAGAGATGAGGTCTCGCCAAGTTGCCCAGGCAGGTCTCGGACCCGCAGGCTCAGGCAATCCACTCACCTCGGCCTCCCAAAGTGCTTGGATTACAGGCTGAGCCACCGAGCCCGGCCACCTGTATTCTATTCTATATGTGTACATACATACATACATACACACACATTCTTTCTAGCAAAGTGCTAGATTCTTATAGTCAACTCTTTGACTTATTATTATTTTTTAATGTACTATTTAGCATCTTGGTATCATCCAATAGTAATGCATTTTCTAGTCCAATTTTCACTGGTAAGAATATTTACTTTGTGACAGGTCTAAATTCCTTTTCCTTTATGTAGTTTGAATCTGTTTTTCACCCTCCTACTCTCTTCAGAGACGGAGAATGACTAGTAATGTCTGACAAATTGAGAAGACTAAAATAGCACTTTGTGGTCAGGTCTGCACAGCCAAACTGAATGGTAGACTTGAAGCCAGTAATTGAACAAGACAGACAAAAGAAGATACTTTTGTCTTATTTATCCAAATAATGGCCCTATTTCTCCACTTTTCTTTGCCGTTTAAGACCCATGCTATCACTGGAATGAAAGAAAATGTTTTGGTTACATAAAACATCGTTCAAAGTCTTTCTGAATTCTAAGAATTCCCTTGATTTTAACAATTGATGAGTGAATATATCTATATATTTGTATATTAAGGAGTGAGGAAAAAACTAGAATAACATAATTAATTAATATATGTGGTAAATAAAGATAAATAATATCCCTTAGGGTAGTCTGATGGGATGTGTGTGCTGAAGTATCTTATCCATCTTTAAGAATTGAAGTGCATTGTAGATACTATTTATGGATACCTCAGAGTTTGTTTATATTTGGAATAAATATACTCTTTTTTCTGACTCTAGGGTCAATTCTTATTTTCTGAAGATGTAAATAGGAACAAATCTGAGATTTTGAGATGAATGATGATTTACTACTATTTTAATATTTTTGTTATTTCTATATGAAACACATCTGTGGGAATATAGGATACAAAAAGGTTTAATCTTTAAATAAGTGCTTAGTAGTCATTCTAATGGTAAAAGGTGGTATCCATCAGATGAATAGGAGAGAATACTGACTTAATTTATTTTCACTCCTTTTGGCTCCCCCTGGGGAGAATGGAGAGAAGAAAATATGTAGAAAATGCAAGTTGGTAATTTTTGGGCTTATTTTCAAGGCTGTCTTGGGGTGAGAATGAATTCTGGAATAGAAGCCAATGGTTATGGGGTCCTTTCTCTGTACTTCCAGTGATTTCATAGACCACTTGACTTCAGTATGATCACCTATAAGGGAGATGTGCGAACTGCCATGTGCTCCAATGGTAGTATGATTTCAGCATACAAACTTTCAGGCTTTGGATAACAAATCTATTGTGTAGACTAGAGTAATGCCCTAGTGGCATGGGAAATTATTCATAATTTAGGCAAACAAAAACATTTTAACATTGTAATGTTTTTGGTATCAATCACTTGTGCCCAATAATATTACTTACCATTTTATGATTGGGATTAAGCTCTAGTGCCCAGAACCAGTACCTTAATGGGCTGATATCACATATACCTTAGAAGAGAATGAACAGCTAAAGATTTTATGTTTTTTATGTTAGAAATGCATTCAATTCACGACTATATTGAGAGATATTTGGACCACATTTATAAATAAATGAAGCAGCAAAAACCACTTGAATATTAAACGTGTGCTTTTGCATGCTTAATATTATATCAGAGTGACTTCCATTGGTCTTCAGCTTGCTTATACTCAAGCTCACAGTGAAAGAGTTTCATTTCATAACATAATTTGAGAAAATCCCCAACTTTGAATACCCAAATGTAATTGTTTCTATAAAACAGAAAAATAAACTTGAATACCTAGAAATCACCATGGTCTGGGTAGCTTCCCCATTTTGCTCCTGATTAGGCTCTGGGAAAACAGTGACTTTTTTCCCTCTCACCCACTGTGAAAGTGATGAGACTCTTTTGCTCAAATCACCCACAAAGAGGGCTTGGAGTTCATGTTCCTTAGAGAGTTGCCAATTCTGCTAAAGAAGATTAAATGCCCATACCACACATGTCATATCCTGCAGCTAACAACAAGAAAGGGCAAATCTAGTATGGCCCTAATCTGGGACACTACCACAGTGGGCTATCAACCCAGCCTAAGGCTCCTGTCATTGTCATGTGGTGTACCAGCCAAGATATTCATTCGAAAATGAGTAAGAACATCAAAGAGCCATCACATTGCAGCCTGGAATATTTGTTTAACAGTGTGAGCCCTTTTTGCAGCTCTTAAACAATGAATTCTGGGCTGGGGGCAGAGGTATGTGATTCTGTCTGACTTCACCCCTTTGCACCACGGAAGATGGCGTAAGGCTCTTGGCTTACCCGTGAAGTTGATTTTCAGCAGGTAATCCTTGTACAGCTTCTTGCCATCCAGGATCTTCATGGCATCACAAAGCTTGGTGGTGTTGGGGCAGAGGGTGCGCTGCATTTTGTGCAGGGCGTGGGCCATGGCATACACCGCATTCACCACAAACATGATCTTGGATTCCTGCTCATAGTTGGTGCTGTCAATGGCCAGGTGCTTGTCGCAAACGCGCCTGTGGTTCCGCTTGTTCTGGAGGCTGCACTGGAACTTCTGCTCCCAGAAGTCCCGGAACCAGGGGTTGCGGTGGTTGTTGTAGGGATTGAGACTCTGGAAGTAGCGGTCGAACTGGCGCACGGGCTGCGAGGCCAGCTCCAGGGTGATGGCGCCGTAGGCCACGTGCTCGCTGCCCTTGACGATGCTCTCCTGTGCGCCCCAGCCGTCGCTAGCCACCCAGGTGAAGGAGGCGTTGGCGCGGCTGGCGGCGGCGATGAGCTCGCGCGAGTCGTCGCTGCGCATGAAGAGGACCACCACGCGCGCGTTGGGCTTCTGCAGCAGCTCGCGGATCACGCTGTCGTAGGACTTGCGGATGTTGGAGCGCCCCACCTTCTCGGCCGTGGCGATGCAGATGTTGCGCAGGCGCGCCTCCTGCTCGAAGGCCTCGATCCCGGTCTCCCCGTAGTCGCCCTCCGAGGCCACGGTGGACACGTAGGTCCAGTTGAAGAAGCGCAAGATCTCGGCCATGGCCTTGGCCTGGTAGAAGTCGGGGGGCACGGTCCTGGCAAAGTAATCATAGCGCGACTTGTCGCTGAGTTTGGCGCTGGTGGACGCGTAGCTGATCTGAGGGATCTGGAAGAGCCGGAGCAGGTTTGCCACCTGGAGGGGAGACAGGGGACGTGCCTTTATAAGAAATCCGGAGCCAAGCAACTGGACACGAAAATGAATCATGCCTTCCGTACCTTTTACCGAGCTCCCTTATCTCCTGTGGGTCATCACAGGTTTTTAATAGTTCCTGAGATACTTTTCCGGATACTACCATTTGGATATTAGGGAGCAGGTCCAAGCACGCAGTGCATGCTTCGCGGAGGGCATAGAGAAATGAGAAGAAATACACTCCGCTAGACTCTAGGCCGGGATAAAGCCTGCTCAGGTGCCCTCAGTGTGGTTGCTTCAAGTTTCTGGGGTCCTGCTATAGCTCAAACAATGTACAGTGAATTGACCAAACTCGGTTTTTAGAAA
>CAUYQG010130322.1:0-13524 GCA_963574415.1 Tarsius wallacei
TCTTCATGGGGCTATGGCTCTTTCAAATGGATATAAGATAGTAATTCTCTTGTACAGACATGCATGGCAATCCCAGCATCTTCACAGCTCAAGCCTCTCTCCAAGAAGCTCTCTAGAAAAAAGGGCTACTCTCACGCATCATCAGAGAAATGCAAATCAAAACCTCATTAAGATACCACCTAACCCCTGTAAGAATGGCCGTCATTAATAAAACAAACAACAACAGATGATGGCGAGGATATGGAGAAAAAGGAATGCTTCTACACTGCTGGTGGGAATGCAAACTTGTACAACCTCTGGAAAACAGTCTGGAGATTTCTGAAAGAGCTAGAAATTGACCTTCGATACGACCAGCAATTCCCCTATTGGGAATATACCCAGAGGAACTCAAATTATTCTATGAAAAAGATACCTGCACATGTATGTTGGTTGCAGCTCTATTCACAAAAGCAAAAACATGGAACCAATCATGTTGCCCCTGGAAGCTGGACTGGATAAAAAAAATGTGGTACATGTAAACAATGGAATATTATGCAGCCATAAAGAAGTTCCAATATATGGACTTTGCAGCCAATTGGATGGATTTGGAGTCGATCATACTCAGTGATTTATCACAGAAACAAAGAACTGAGTTCCATATGTTCTCACTCATAAGGTGGCCTTGAACAATTATAATGCTATAAGAAAGCAATTGGCAGTAGTGGAAAACTGTCAGGGAAGGGGGTGGTATGACTGGCAGTTGAGGGAAACTGCTAGGGGAGGGTGGGTCATATCTCATCAACAAGGGTACCTGTGTGATCAATGTTTGTATACTTAACCCTGAATTGTACCCCACATCTTTACAATAAATAAATAAATTTTAAAAAAGAAATAGACTTCTTAGAAAAATAAATAAATAAAAAAATAAAAAGTCATCACCCAATCCTAGGTCACCTACATATTCTCTTATGTTATTTTCTAAAAGCTTAGGGTTTTATATTTAGATCTGTGGTCCAATTGGATTCCTTTTCTGTAAGAGGTACAATGTTTATGAATTGATTAATTTTTTTGCACGTGGATATTCAGTTATTCCAACAGCAATAGTAGAAAGGACTGTATTTAATTCATTGAATTGCCTTTGTTTCTTTTTCACAGATTAGTTGAATGTGTTTATGTGGGTCATAATATTTCCAGGGTCTCCACTCTGTTCCGTTGATCAAATTTTATATTATTTTGCCAGTACAACACAGTCTTGATTAGTGCAGCAATATAGAAAACCTTGAAGTCAGGTAGTACAGTACTACAACTTTGTTCTTCTCATGCAATATTACACCGATAATTCTGGGCCTTTTGCTTTTCAGAAAAACTTTAGAGTAAGTTTGTTTATATCCACAAGATAAGTTGCTGGGATTTTGATTGGAATTGCATTAAAATCTATAGATGCTTTTGAGTGGAACTGACATCTTGATAATATTGAATCTTATCGATGAACATGTGCTATGTCTCCATTTATTTTCTTTCTTTCTTTCATCAGAAGTTTGTAATTTTCCTTATATAGATCTTGCACATATTTTGTTTATTTACACCTGGGTGTTTCATTTTTGGAGGTGCTAATGTAATGGTAATTCTTTTAAATTTGAAATTTCACTTCTTCTTAGCTGGTATTTAGGAAAGTGATTGACATACATATAATAACCTTGTATCTTGCTACTTTGTTAGCTCCAAAAGTGTATTTGTTGATTCTTTCATGTTTTCTACATAAACCATGTCATCTGAGAAAAAAGATGGTTATATTTCTTTGTTCACAATTTGTATACTTCTGACCCCTTTTCTCATTATGTAATGTTTCTTTTCATTCCTTATAACCTCACTTTCTGTGAAGTCCGCTCTATCTGAAATTTATATACCTACTTCCACTTTTTTTTGCTTAGTATTGGCAGTATATCTTTCTCCAGCTTTTAGTTTTAACCTCTGTGTCTTTATATTTAATGTGAGTTCTTGTACAGAATGTATGCGTCTTATTTTTTATTCACTCTGACAATCTGCCTTGTAATAGGTATATTTAGAACACTGATACTTAAGATGATTATTGATGTAATTAGATTAATACCTACTATATTTGTACTGCTTTCCATTTTGATTTTCTTGTTCTTTGTTTCTATATTGTATTCGACTTTTTTTTCCTTTTGTGGTTCTAATTGAGCATTTTATATGGTTCAATTTTTCCTCTTAGCATATCTATTTTGCTTCCTTTTTAAACCTTCTTTTTGAATAGTTGTCCTAAAGTTTGTAATATATATTTGCAATTAATCCAAATCTAATTTCAGTGAACACTATTCAGCATAATAAGCAGTGCAAGTAACTTATAATAACAAAATATTGCCAATTCCTCCCTCCTTTGTCTTAAGCCATTCCTGTCATTCATCTCACTTATACTTAAGCATACTTAGATATATATAATGTCCAAATACAATGCTGTTGTCATTATTTTGAACTCCTATCTCTTAGACCAATTAAAAATGAATATTTTATTTCCCTTTACTTATATCTTCTCTAATGCTCTTCCTTTCGTTATGTAGATCCAAGTATCTGTCCTATCACATTTATCCTCTCATTAAATAACTTCTTTTAGTTAGTCTTGCAATGCTGCTCTGCTGGCAGCAAATACCTCTTTTTTAAAAAATCTGATAAAGCCTTTATTTTTCCTGTGTTTTTAAGGATTTTTGTTGTGTGCAAAATTCTAGGTTGTTGTCATTTTTCCTCTCATTTTAAATATTTAAATTTATCTTCCTCTTATTTATATGGTTCCTGAGAAACAGTTGGATATAATTCTTGTTTTTGCTCCTTGATAGGTAGGATTTTTTTTATTCCCCCATGCTGGCTTCTTCCACGATTTATTTATTTATGTTTGTGCATGACATGCCTAAGTGTAGTTTTTCTGGTATTTTGCTAAGCGCTCTTTGAGCTTTTTGGATTTGTAGTTTGGTGTCTGACATTAATTTTCATTCATTTTTCTTCAGATATTTCTTTTCTTTCTGAAATTCTTTTATGTGGATGTTATACCTTTTGTAGTTGTACTATAGTTCCTCAAATTTTTATTCTCTCTCATTTATTTATTTGCATTTTTTCTCTCTGTTTTTCGGTCTTGGAAGTTTCTAGTGTTGTTTTCTAATGTTGAGATTCTTTCTTCAGCCTTGTACTGTCTACAAATTAGTCCAGCGAAGGTGTTCTTCACTTTTGTTACAATGCTTTTGGTCCCAGCATTACTTTTTGATTATTTATCAGATTTTCATCTCTCTGTTTACATTTTCCATGTCTTTTGGCATGTATTCCTTTGAAGTTCTAACCATATTGATGATAGCTTTTCAAAATTTCTGGTCTGATAATTTTAACATTTCTGCCACTTAATTCTGATTCTCATGCTTATTCAGTCTTTTTAAGCTGTATTTTTTTGCCTTTGGTATGCCTTTGTTGAAAGGCAGAGGTGATGTGTTATGTAAAGGAATTTAGTAAATAGGCCTATAGTGATATGGTGGTAAGATGTGCAGGGAAGAGAAACATTGTTTAGTTCTATAATTGGGTCTCAGTTGATTGGTAAGCCTGTGCTTCTGTGATGTGAAATTCACCTGTGCTTCTCAGTTTTGTTTTGTTTGTTTGCTTTCTCCCCTCAGGTGCAGCCAGATGGCTGCAGGGTTTGGAGATGAGTATTTTCCTTCTTTCGGGTAGATTAGGCTCTGATAAAACCCCAGCAGGTTAAGTTCTGCCTGAATAGTTTCCTCTAAGAACAGATCCTGTTAACAAGAACAGAATTCTCTGATATATTTCAAAATTGTTCTTTCTCCCCTCCCCCTTCTCTGCTGGAAACAAGATGAGGTTATTATTATTATTATTTTCTTTTTCTGATATTTAGCTGTGAGGTAGAGCTCCTAAAAGTAAAATTTACAAAAACTGTGGAGCCCCTGTATGATGGGTCCCCCTGAAGATGTTCAAACCTCAGAGTTGTCTACACAAAGCCTCAAGAAATTTTTCAGTTACAGTTCAGGTTTTCCTTCCCCAGAACTGGTTCCTGGGGCAGTCACAACTTGTGTGTTCCTGCTCTGGTAAGTTTGGTTCTTTTTATCCATTTGCCTATGTCTCTAATATTTGTGCTAGTGATTTGTTTGCCTTATGACCTTACTTCTCTGCTAGATCTAAGAAAAATTGTTAATTTTTAAATTTGTTTAGGTTTTTACTTATTAGGACAAAATGGTGATTTCTAAGCTTATTACATGTCACACTCACAAACTGGAACTCCATCCCTTTTATTTTAATCTATATATGTCTTAATAACTACAGTTTTGTTTTTTTTGTAGACAACATGTACTGATATAGTTAGGTTAATATCTACCATATTTGTTACTATTTTTTATTAGTTGATCTTTTTGTTGCTCCCATTTTGTCTTCTACACTTTTTCTGCCATTTGTGGTTTTAATTAAGCATTAAATAATTATTTTCTTCTTTTTTAGCATGTCAATTATGCTTCCTTCTTTTATCATTTTTGTTTGTTTTTTAAGTGATTGTTCTAGAGTTTATAATATATATTTACAAATAATCCAAGTTCATTTTCAAATTTCATTATAATACTTGATGAGTAGTATAACTACATTATAATAATAAAAGATTCCTAATTTCTCCTTCTCATTCTTTGTATTAATTTTGTCATTCACTTCATTTATGCATAAGCATATATATATATATGTATGTATGTATAAACACATTGTCATTAATATTGTTTTGAGCCAACTCTTATTCGTTAGATCTATTAAGAATAAAATAATAAAAGTTTTTAATTTATTTTCACTTATTTCTTCTTTAGTACCTTCCCTTTGATTATGTAGAACTGAGTTTCTGGCCTATATCAATTTCTCTCTCTCTGAAGAATTTCTTTTATCATTTCTTTACAATTCAGGTCTCCTGGCAACAAATTTTCTCAATGTCACTTGTTTGAGAAAGTCTTTATATCTATTTCAATTTTGATGGATGTTTTTCTCAGGGTACAGGATTATTGGTTAGTGGGCTTTTTACTCACAATACTTTAAATATTTTACTCCACTCTCTTCTTGCTTGCATGGTTTCTGAGGAGAAGTGTAAGGATTTTCTAATGAGACAAAAATTCAAATGAATTATAATACATTTATAAAACCTGTTGAAGTTTTAAAAATTATAAAAGTAGAAATAAATATACTGACTAAATTATTAAAATTAAAATGAAGGGTTCAGGCATACATTGCTTTATTGAACTTTGCTTTATTATACTTAGCAGATATTACTTTTGTTACAGATTGGGGGTTTGTAACAATCCTGAGTTAAGGAAGTCTATTGACACCATTTTTTTTCATTATTGTGTGCCTACTTTGTGTTGTATTTTGGTAAGTCTCACAATATTTCAAACTTTATTATTATATTTTTTATAGTGATCTGTGATCTTTGATTTTACTAAAATAATTGTGTTCGGGCACCATAGACCTCACCTGTATAAAATAATGAGATTAAAAATGTGTGCATTCTGATCTTTCTCCCTTTCTTCAGGCCTCCCTATTTCTTGAGACAAAATAATATTGAAATTAGGTCAAATAACAACCCTACAATATCTTGTAAGTTTTCAAGTAAAAGAAAGTATTGCATGTCTCTTATTTTAAATCAAGTTTAATGAGGAAGGCATGTTGAAAGCCAAGACAGGTCTAAAGCTAGAGCTTTTGCACTACTTAGTAAAGTTGTGAATACATAGTTCCTGGAAGGAACTTAAGAATACTACTTCACTGAATACATAAATGATAAAGAAGTCCAACATCCATATTGCTGAAGTGAAGAAAGCTATACTCCTCTGAACAGAAGATCAAACCAGTCACAACTTCCCTTAAATCAAAGCCTAATCCAGAGAAAGGCTCTGATTCCCTTCAATTCTGTGAAGGTTAAGAGAGGTGAGGAAGCTGTAGAAGAAAAGTTTGAAGCAAGCAGAGGTTGATTTATGAGGTTTAAAGAAAGAAGCCATCTCCATGACATGAAAATACAAGATGAAGCAGGAAGCGCTGATGGTGAGGTTACAAGAAGTTATGCAGAAGATCTAGCTAAGATAGTTGATGAAGGTGGCTACATTAAACAAAATAATTTCAATGTAAAGAAAACAGCCTTCTAGTGGAGGAAGATGCCCTCTAAGACTTTCATAGCTAGAGAGGAAAAGTCAATACCTATCTTCAAAGCTTCAAAGGACAGGTTGGACCTCTTGTTAGGGGTTAATGCAGTTGGTGACTTCAAGTTGAAACCAATGCTTATTTGCCTTTCTGAAAGTTCTAGGTCCTTGAAAATTATGCTAACTTTATTTTACCTGTGCTCTGTCTATGGAACAACAAAGCCTAGATAACAGTGTATCTATTTGCATCATGGTTTGTTTTATATTTTAAGCCCACTGTTGAGACCTACTCCTCAGAAAAAAAAGAAAAGAAAATTATTTTGAAACATTAGTATTCATTGACAATGTCCCTGGTTCCAAAGAGTTCTAATGGAGATGTGCAAAGAGATTAACATTTTCATGGCTATTAACACAAAATTCACACTGTAGTTCAGGGTCAAAAAGTAATTTCAACTTTCAAGTCTTATTATTTAAAAAAAATACATTTAATAAAACTATAGCTCCCATAGGTTATGATTCCTCTGATAGATCTGGGCAAAGTAAATTGGAAACTTTCTGAAAAGGATTCACCATTCTAGAGACCATTAAGAACATTTAGTATTCAATGGAGGAGGTGAAAATACCAACATTAGCAGGAGTTTGGAAGTTGATTTCAGCCCTTCTGAATGACTTTGGAGGGTTCAAGAATTCCAAGAAAAAAGTCACTGCCAATTTGGTAGAAATAGCAATAGCAAGAGGACTAGAATGAAGTGGGGCCTGAAGATGTAACTTAATTACTGTAATCTCATGATATAACTTGAACAGATGAAGAGTTGCTTCTTATGGATGGGCAAAGAAAGTGGTTTCTTGAGATAAAATCTACTCTTGATAAAGATGGTGTGAATATTGTTGAAATGATAACAAAGGATTGAGAACTTATTTGATAAGGCAGTGGAAGAATTTGAGAGAATTTACTCCATTTTGAAAAAAGTTCAACTGTGGGGAAAACAGTATTATGTGCTACAGAGAAATCTTTTGTAAAAAAAAGTCAGTCAATGCACCAAATCTCATTATTGTCTCATTTTAAGAAACTGCCACAGCTACCACAACCTTCAGCAACCACCACCCTGATTAGTTCGCAGCCATCCATATTGAGGCAAGATCCTATACAAGCTAAAAGATTACAACGCACTGAAACTCAGATGACCATTAGCATCTTTTAGCAAGAAAGCATTTTCAAATTAAAGCATGTACTTTTTTTAGGCATAATGATACTGCACACTTAATAAACTATAGTGTAGTGTAAGCATATCTTTGTTATGCACTGAGAAACCAAAAAAATTCATGTGACTCCATTTAATGCTATTGTCTGGAACAGAATTTGACGTGTCTCTGAGGTATTTAGTGTTAAACAGGAATTTTCAGGAGAATATGCCTACATTTGTTTACATATAGTAAACATCTAAATGTAGTAATGTGAATATAGATTATATTATATGTGTATGTCTGTATAGACATATTTATATTTGCCTATGCATATTTACACATAGAAACACACATATACACATTTGCTTTTGTACCTATTTTGTATAGGCGAATTATTATGTGTCTAGGGATTGGTCTTCTCATTTGATGTCTTGTGGGGGTTCTCTGTATCTCTTGTACATGATTGGTCACATCTCTGGTGAGATGGGGAAAGTTTTCTTGGATTGCCTCCTGGAATACTTGCTCCAAGTTGTTCTCCATTTCCCTTTCTTATTCTGGGATAACAATGAAGTGTAGGTTTGGCCTCTTGATAAAATTGCACATCTCTTGTAGGCTTTGTTCTTTCTTTCTTTCTTTCTTTCTGAGTCTTCTTTCTATGCTTTTTACAGATTGGGTTAATTCCATGTTCTGGTATTCAAGTTCTGAGATTCTTTCTTCAGCTAAATTAATTCTGCTTTCCATGATTGTCATCTTATTTATTTCCTGGATGAATTTTTTATTGCCAAAATCTCTGTTACAAGTTCTTTCAGTGTTGCATATTGTCTTTCTTGAGTCTTATTCACTCTTTCCACCCATTCCCTAATCCCTATCATATTCTGGGGCCAGTTGTTAGTGACTTCCATTGTTTGGGCACCAAAGTCTGATTTTTCAGGAGTTTTGTCTTTGGTACACTTGAAATTGCCTGAGACCGTCCTTTGATTTTTCCTCATCTGTGACAGATCTCTTATTTTCTCTTTAGTTCTGTTATTCAGTGTCAGTGGGAGAGGATTTCCCTTCTGATGTTTGCTCAGTCCTCTATTCTTCCCTGATCTGGGCTCTGGATTTGTTCTATTTTGAAATAGGGCAGTGGATGGGAAGGTTTGCTGTCTCTTGTAGCTTTTGAAATTTGAATAAAGTAGGGAATGGGGTGCATTGATCTCTTTGGAGTTCTTCATCATCATTTTATGGCCACATCCTTTGTCCCATGGCTGGATCAGGGTAGGGAGTAGGGTGCCTGGAACTCAGCACTCATCACGTCCCTCTGAAGGTTGTGCTCAGGATATTCCCTGTGGGCCACAATCAGTCCCTGAGTAGTTCATCTGCCAGTCATAGAAATTAGGTCTGTTGCTCCACGGTGAGCAAGTCAGAGAACTTTGCTGCCCCACTTTCAAAATGGTGGTGGGGAGCCTCTCCTGTCCTCTTCCATGGGAACTTGCCTCTGTACTCCCTCTGCATGCAACCCCTGCCAGAGCTCTGCCAGGCACTGAAGTGGTGAGGCAAAGCCATGGGCCAGCAGTCTCTCTCCTTCTTCAGTGGTGAGGAAGAGCCTGGGGTGATAGTTTCTCCCCATCGCTTTTTCAAAGGAAAACTTCTGTCCTTTTTAAAAAAAAAATGGTGCTCTGCATCTATGACCTGGGAAGAGCCAGGGACGAAGCAGAGAAGCTGCAGCACCAGCTGTTGTACCAGGGGCCTGGCCTCCCACTCACAAGCCCACTTAGACAGTCTCTCCTAGCATTTTTTCCCATATACACATTTGAAATGTATGGAAGTATACCCAATAATGTGTTAGCAGTAGTCAAATAATTCTAAAGAATTGAATACAAAAGATGATGTAGTTGGGAAAACACTGTTTTACTTTTTACTTGATGAAGTGCTTTTTTAAATTGTTTAAAGAGTATGAATTATTTTGGTGATTATTCAATGCAATTGCCATTTTGGAACCACGGATTCTTGAAACCAGGATTTTTAAACTGACACTTCATTCCCAAAGTTAACTGACAGAGAACACCAATACTAAACGATCACATCAGAAGGCCAATTCTTGGATTAATAGCGGTACACCATGGACAACTGAATTCCAGTTTTAAACAAAGGATTCTCAGAAGAAGAAAACACAGATGATCCTACCAGGCAAGAGAGTAAGTTGACTCTAGGACAGAGTGAGTGCATCGCAGGGAGTTACTCGCATGGAATGATTTCTTCAGCATTATGAGCTGACCACACAGTAAAAGGCCATGGTGCATACTCTGTGACAGTGACCCATGAGTGAGTGGTGTGAAATCATGCTTTCTAAGGGCTCAAATTGAGAATGAATTGTAGTATTTGGGAATAGAGATAAACTATGGAATTTTGTGGGAGTGTATCCAGAAGAATTATTAATTAATAATATTTTCTGATTTTTCTAATAAAAATTATCAAAGTAGAAATAATGCCAAACAAAAAAAATTCCAGTATGTCTAGTAGTTCTCCTCAACCTCACCCCACCCAGGCTTATGATAAGAGGTGTCTAAAATAACTGAAACTTTTGGCACCATAGCTGTCTCTTTTGCAAGGAAAAACATAAAAGTTCAGATACTGTCAGATTTTTTTTTTGCCCTACTGCATTTTCCAGACTTGTGTATAGTTTTTTTTACCCCTACTATATTTTCCAGATGAGTAAATTCTTCAAAGAATTTTTGTATTGTAGAAGCGAAAATGTGTGGTGTTTACTTGTGCTACAAATAACAATTTTCTTTCAAGTAGGAAAAGGAGTGGGAACCCATTATTTGTTCAAAAGCAATTCAATTTCCTTGTTGACTGTCAAGCAAGCCAGGGATGAAATTGATCAATTTCAGAGAAGTAATGAAAAGAATTGGCTAGGGATTCAAAAGGGTCTATTTTAGGAGAAAAATCAGTATGTAGATATACTTCAAGCTAATAAAATTATGGCCAAACTGAGTAACTACAATCTTTTGATATCAACATTGTAATCGGAAAAAAAATTTATTTGGTTTCTTGTGATGTGAAAATAGATCTGAACCACATTCTTTGTGGTTCTTCATGTGGCAAGGTCCTCATATAATGCTTCAGTCTTACAATTATTTTAGCTGGCACCTGAATCACTGAAGAGATTTTTGTTGGGTGAAAGTAAACTGAATCTATGTCTGTAGATGTTTGTATGGTGAGGTAGGGTTAACTATCGGAAAGAGGGAGGGAGGAGGTTGCCAACAATTGGGCAGAGAAAACAGATGAAAGGATTTGGTAGGTAGAAATTATGATGTCATATTCTGGTGTACGACAAAACTAAAATAGTCAGTGAATATTTTGGTTGGGTCATAGTAGGAGACACATTTTCCACAAGTGATAATTTGAAGTCATGAAAGGGCTTAAAATATAGTCTGATCATTGAATTTTATCATGGAAATATTTATATTTTTCACTATTTTTGAAGCCATAAATTGAGATTATGATAATAATGCAATAGGAATATCTATCTAGTGATGACGGTAGGGCTGACTAGAGCAGTAAACAATGCCATAAAGAAACCAGTTTACCAAAGGCTTGCCACAATAGTTGTGTGAAAAGAAGATAAATTGAACTGAGGTGCTGGAAAGAATAAGAGTACAGAGGGAATGTTTGAAAGAATAGTGAAAATGATTTATTACAAAAAACAAGTAAAAAGGGAAGATAATTTGACTGTTGGAATCAGATGTTGTTTTTCTACAACCTGGTTGGTGGATTTCTAAAACTTAGAAAATTTTGTATCGCATTCCAGCGGTGGTGTTTGCTTGCTGTGTAAGAAAGTCACTTATATAAATACCTTAGACCCTTCAACTGATAAAAAGAAGGGGGATTCAACCACAGTGTGTCATTTCCAGTACAGGAGACCTCATCCTGCTGTCCCATGACTGAATCAGACATAATTAATCAATCAATGAGTTATTTTCCATTAGATAGAAATAAAGCCTTGTGATGCTTATCAATTAAGCTCTCTAGACAACCAGTACCAACGAAGGGAATTTTGTATGGGCAACAAAATCAGTTTTTAATGTAGGAACTAGGTGTGTTCCAGTGTCGCTTATTTGTTATAGATTTATCCTCTGATTTTTGCTGTTTTTAGTTCATGTAAACAAAGGAGCAGAACATTCTTTGATAAAAATATAATCGAAAAAAGGAAGTGGGGCAGAGGAGGCAAGAGACTGGATGTGTGGAGCAAGTTTGTGTTAGTGGGTATTTGTGTTGTATACTCAAACTTGGATATACTTGGTCACCACAGTTACATACAATCTTTTAATCAGGATAAGAGTGCTTAACAGAGTGAAGACTAGAGAAAGGTCAGAAACATGTAAGTCAGCACACTGGGGAACTACTAGGAAATTAATGTCAAAATAAGTAGATGCTGGAATGAAAGTCTTTTTCCCATGTGAGAGAGTGGAGGTGAGCATCATCTTTCCCACTCAGAAGGACAGTTGAGAGATCAGGCATGAGACCAAGTGACCAAAAGCAAGAGCAATTAGGTCCAAAATCATGGACGCTGCAATGACAATTCATAGAAAGGAGAGTTGTCCCATCACCATTTAATATTTGGTTATGATGCTCTTTGGGCTCATTTCTCACACATATCTGAATTATGATTAGTAGCCACAGTTGGTGCCCTTCCCAGAGGGACCACTGCAAAAGCTTTAACTAATGGGCGTACCACACACACACACACAAACACACATACACACATACACACAAACAATTGTATTTTTAATGGCCAGTTTTTTTCAGTGAAGAAAATCCAAGTCAATAAGATTCCAATTTTGTAGCCTGCAGACTAATGTCTAAGATATAGTATATAATTATTGCAATAAGCTATTTCCATAGAGGGCTTTACAGCCTTTCTTGAGTGTAAACGAAGGTGATATACAACAGGAATTTACTGAAGGTTTCTGATCTTAGAGACCCTTTGGGTCTATGTAAACAAATCCCATCTCATTTTGCCTTCATTAATAAATTCCTTCTTTGTTTTCATTTTTTTATGAATAAAGAGTTTTAATAAAAAAGCTTCATTAAATTTTATATTAAATGTTAATTGAACAGACTAATAATACAGACATTGCAGGTTTATTTAAAATATATAACATCTCTTAATTATAAGTAAAATAACCCTATAACAATATGACCATTAAGCTTATTTTCTAGTTATGGTGCCAAATTATCTTAACTTTTAAATTGTGGATCTCAATTTATTTCTCCACATACATGGACGGCATTAGCCTCTCTCTATATGACTGTAGTCTCTAAGTTGATCTTCATGATTTTGTCAAATTCTTATTATATCTTCTCCATCTTCTTTGGTCTTACATCAGGCTTATAGTTTTCAGTTTCATTTAGAGACAGGTATGCAATTTTTTGGCATTAACTTTTTCTCTCACCTATATCCTCCCTCTTTCCTAAGATTGTACATGTCTGCATTTCTAACTAATGACCTTTGATCAGAATCTTCCTCAGTTTCACCAAAACAATATATTTACCCTGGGACTTCAGGCAATTGATTAATTTACTTGGGCTCATTACCTACTGCTACCTTGTTTCTATGTTTTTCGATTGATTGATTACTATCAGATTTGGACTTTGACTCTAGTTCATGTAACAGTGAATGCATTCCTTACCTTTACTCTCATTGCTTACATTTGTATTTTTCTTTTTTTTTTATTTTTTTTGAGTTGGAGTCTCACTCTGTCGCCCAGACTGGAGTGCAGTGGCCATTCCCGGCCACCGCAGCCTCGACCTGCTGGACTCCGGTGATCCTTCCGCCTCAGCCTTCCAAGTAGCTGGAACCACAGGCGTGCGCTACCATGCCTGGCTAATTTTTTTTTATTTATTGTAGAGATGTGGTCTCGCCAAGTTGACCAGGTAGGTCTCAAACCCGCAGGCTCAGGCAATCCACTCACTCAGCCTCCCAAAGCGACCGAGATTACAGGCTGAGCCACCGAGCCCAGCTTGTTTTTTGGTTTTTGCATTTTTTTTAAATGGACAGAAGTTTTCCTTTGAAAAAGCAGTGGGGAGAAACTATCGCCCCAGGCTGTCCCTCACCACTGAAGCAAGAGAGAGACTGCTGGCTCCTGGCTTTGCCTACCACTTCAGCACCTGGCTGGGCTCTGGCAGGGGCTGTGGAGGGAATCCG
>CAUYQG010130325.1:0-42390 GCA_963574415.1 Tarsius wallacei
CCAGGAGGCTGGAAGAGGATAGGGTGTGTGTGTGAGCGCGCGCGCGTGTGCGTGTGTGTGTGTGTGTGTGTGTGTGTGTGTGTGTGTGTTGGGTGGTGAGGGAGTCACCATTCAAGGAGATAGTTATGCATTATTATCTAGCGCCCTCAGGGAAGGGCGAGCCCAACCCCTTACCCTGTGGTTATGCTTATCTATACTTTGGGTCAAACCTCCCATTTTATGACTGGCCAGGGCCTGGAAAGTCCTCCCTCCAGAGAAAGCTGTTTCCATGTGGCCCTGCATCTCAAGGCACTAGGCCCCAGACCCAGGGGTGGAGTGGTGGGGTGCCATGACCCAGGACCCTGCTGCTAGCCAGACAGGGGGCAGCCCTGGTAAAAAGCAGCACTCAGGGAGCAATTGCTGAGATGGGCAGAGGAGGAAACAGCCACTTCCAGAAATCTCTGCCTCATCTTCTCCATGGCCTGGTTTCCTGAGAGGCAGCCAACCCAGTTATACTATTCTGCAGGGTGCTTGGGGCATAGGGGTTAAAGGATGAACTGGAGACCAATACCGGGAGTGGATGCCTTGACACTGGAGAGACTGTGACTTCAGCTCTTAGGATTGTTGTGGAGGAACACAATGTCCCCTCCGTGCCTCCACCTCCAGAACAAAGAGCTTTGGGCTGGACTGACCAGCCTTGGCTTAAGAGCTATTGGGGCTGATTCTGTGCAAACGCTCCTACAGGTCACCCTGGGGAGGCCACTGGGCCCATGGTCACGGCCTCATCCTCAGCTGGGAGGTGGCTGGTGGAGGAAGCCATTCACCTAGCTCTTATCCCTGGAACCAGACTCAGAGTTTTGGGAATTTAAGGATGTTTGCAACATGCTGGGAGAGTGTAAAATGAAATCCTGCATGAACCTCAAAAGTCGTCAGAGCAGCCGGGCTCGGAGACTCAGACTGTAATCCCGCGCCTTGGGAGGCTGAGGTGAGTGGATTGCCTGAGCCCGTGGGTTCAAGACCCGCCTGGGCAATGTGTTGAGACCTCATCTCTACAATAAATCAGAAAATTAGCCAGACGTGGTAGCGCCCGCCTGTAGTTCCAGCTACTCGGAAGGCTGAGGTGGAAGGATCGCCGGAGCCCAGCAGGTGGAGGCTGCGGTGGCCGGGAGCTGCCACTGCACTCCAGTCTGGGTGACGGAGTGAGACTCCAACTCTAAAAAAAAAAAAAAAAAAGTCGGCAGAGCTTGGATCATGGAGTCCTGTGTACCCCTGGGGCCTGGGACCAGAGCACAGACATCTCGCTGGACAGTGCCTTGTCCAGCTCACACAGAGCTTCTTTCCCTTTTCACTCATAGCGGGTCTTGGGCTGTCAGTGTCATCAGTACAAAGGGGACGCCCAGTGCTTCACTCTGACTCCTGAGCTCCTGCTACAGGGCACTCTTCAGAAGTTGATGAAGGGCTTTAAATGTGGAGTGGGCAGCTCCCCTGGGGGCTGCCTGGACTCCCTGGACCCCACTGGCCAGGGGCAGCTTCTCTTCCCCACAGGAAAGAAATAGAAATAGAGGGAGCCACCTCCCTGAGCACAGAGGCTGGAGCCCACCAAGAAAGTGTTTGCAAGACGCCCCCCAACACCTCCAAGCTGAGGAACTGACACTTTATGGTGACTGTTCTTGAGTGACCACTGGGAAAGCCACTATAGGCCTGCCCAAGAGGCACCCGGAGCCAGGAGCGTGCCAGGCCACAGTTGATACCAGGGCACAGATGCACCTAGGGAGGGTTGACAGATTCCCCTAGGACCTTATTTCAGTGATCTGCTGCTGTATATGTTCACTTGTGCTCAGGCAGTCTGATAGACTGAACTCATGCTCATTTCTGCCTTTTGCTAAAGCATAGACTTTAGTGGCACCCTGTTCCGCATGCCTGGATAAAAGCAGGCAGTTTCTGGGAGCAGCGCAAGCAGGCTGGCAACTAGACCCCACGTGCACCGGCTGGGCCAGCCTGCTCCTGTCACATTGCCTGGCTGCCAGAGCCCTGACATAGGAGGCAAAACTAGGCGGCAGCTGAATTTTCATTCGATGAGGTGCTTATGAAGCCCTGATAATTACTGGCTCTATTATTTTCCTGCCTTCCATTTGCAGCAATCTTGAAAAACCCTCTCAAGACAATGTCAGGAGTTTACGTCTTGTTGTTCAGCATCTGACATCTTTTCAGGGAATGATCAGGACCCATCTAGAAGGGAGGAGGGATCGATTCTGCTCTGCCCCACGCTGCCTGTCTTGTTGTCAAAAGGAAAGATGTACGATGGTTTTATTTAAGATGCTGCTTCCTTGCTTGCCCCTGGAGATGCACATCTCATCTGTGTTATGCTAAATCTTTAATAGCTTCTGACTGTAATATATGCTGTGATATTCTCATCATGGAGGGGGGACTCAGGTACTTCACCCTCTTCTAGGAGGAAAGGCGGGAGGCGGAGACAGAGGCTCTGTGAATGATTCAACTTGCCTGTATTTGCAGAGTTGGCCTCGCTGTGGTGGAGATGGCAAAGAGGACTGTGGAGATGACACAATTGGACCGAGGGAGGAGGGGGCGTGCTCTTTCATTACGGAGATGCTCCAGCTGAGACATGTAGCCTTGAGGGTTCAGATGTGAGATGAGGTCTGGGATCCACAGCCCAAGCCCATTGCGGTGAGGTGAACCAGCCGCCTGGAAAGGGCCCATGGAGGTGCTAGAGCTGCAGGAAGGTTCTAGGTTCATCTGGAATGATCCAGAAAGAGCTGAGACCTCCTCCTAAGGTGCAAGAGGATAAGAAAAGAGCTGAGGGCTTGCCACCCCTGGGGTGCCAGAACATCCTCTGATGGGCAAGTTGATTTCTGACCAGATTCTGATCACGCACCTTAACCCACTGTGCCAACAGTGTCAAGAACACAGGAGGACAGCCCGGATCGGCCATGAGATTATTCATGCTTAAAATCTAGAAGCTTTGATCATCTGGTTCTCTCTTCTGAAGAGAGAACTGAGGCCTGGAGGGGCCAGGAGATCCCAGACTCCATCTTGGTTGCTGGAGAGAGCTGCCCCGTGGGCCCTGCCCTGACGTGCTGAGAATCCCCAACTGTGGGTTGAACCCTGCCCACTTTCCATAGCACCACATGCCCATGTCCCTGCTCACCAGGCACAACCCCGGGCCTTGTGACTGTCCTTTGTCACCTGCACACTTGCTCAAGCTTCTGTCTGAGCCACATTCTGACCTCTCTGCCTTATGGTGGTCACAAGGCCCTTAAAAATCCAGAGCTGTGCTCAGTAAACACTTAGGACCAGTTCGTTGTGGAGAATAGAAATCCCAAGTCCCAGGGCTCAGGCATGTAAGGATTCGTTCCCTCTGAGGCAAGTCTTGAGATCAGAGTCATCAGTGACCCACGCCCTGTCTTTCGTCCTCCTCCTCTGAGTGGCTTCCACCCTCAGGGTCATGTTCTGAGGCACAGGGAGGAGCAAAGGGGCACTGTCCAGCAGTTAGCACCTCAAGGAGCCTTGTGGAAACCCACGCAGCACTTGCACTTGGCCATTTGCCTGAGCTCAGTCCTGTGTGGGCACTGGGCAGCCAAAGAGCCGGTGCCTCAGTTGCATGTGGTCCCCGTGTGCCAGGTCAGTCTCTGCAAGGAAGGAGACCAACCAGCAGTTTTTGCACATCCCTGTGTCCTTGGCATACTTGCTCTCTCTTCCCTGTCCTTCCTTCTGTCCATACCCACCTCAGATTTACTTCCTTGCAAAATCCCCCTCACTTTGGCTCCCATCATCACACCGACTCAACCCTGTGGAACCTGCAGCCACTACTCCACACTGTATCCAGTCTGCCTTGAGTGCATTGGTGTGATCTGGGCTCATTGCAGCCTCTACCTCCTAAGGTCAGTCAATCCTCCTGCCTCTGCCTCCTTATGTCTGGGACTACAGGCACATACCACCACACCCAGTTAATTTTTGTATTTTTTTGTAGAGAAATACATGTTGCCCAGGCTGGTCTTAAGTTGGTTTATATTTTTTTAGCTTATTAAAACATATAATCTGATGGGTTTTATGTATGAACATAGCAAATTCATCACCACAATCAAGAGAGTGAACAGATACATCACCTACAAGAGTTCCCTCATCCTCTTTGCAATCCTGTCCATCCCCTACCCAAAACTTGTGCCCGATATGCTCTGTGGTCATGACATTCACCACCTCAACAGGCAGACAGCTCTGCAGGCACTGTCTAGCCACCCTGTCACAGGCTTCCTTGCATGCAGCCACTCTTATTCCACCTTCATACAGATTTGATCTATTTTTTAAATCCCAAACTTGTGAGCGGTCTTAAATCATTTTGTGAGTATAACAGGGAAAAGAAATCGATCAAGCATCCATTCGAGGAAGGGTATAACGCTGGGAACACATTTAAACACAATTTATCCCCTCCCTGGTCTGGAGGAGCTGATTCGATAAGTTGGGTGTGACCCCTATTGTGCCTGAACCCCGCCAGGTGAGCAGCTGTGGGGAGTGGGCCCCAGAGCAGCTCCATCCTCTTGCTGCGGCCACTGGGAACCAGACTTGGCATCTCCCTTTGCTCAGGGCAACTTTGAGGGGCATGGGGTCACCTCTGAGGAGAGGGGACCCAGTTTCTTGTGAGCTGCAGGCCACAGAGAGTGGGATGTCCAGCTCAGGACTCCTCTGCCAGTGAAAGGGGTGTACACAGACGGCCTGCGGTTGTCACAGGAGAGCCAGTGGCAAGACAGGCCCTGGGGCCATGAGAACAGCCTCTGTGGGTCCAGGCCTGGGGAGGTGCCTTGCAGAGGGTGGGGCTGCCCTGGGAAGTGCACCTGTGTTTGCCTGAAGCCCGCTCTCCTCTTTTTTCCTCTTCTTTTCTCTGAGCATGAACCTTTGGCATTAGGTTCTTTCTACCTCCACCCAGCAGGGACATTGTCCACAACAAGGACCCTGAGAGCCTTGGGCCAAGTGTTGCCCTGTGGCCAGTATGCAGGCGGGGTACAGGCCTCCCCTCCTGTGAGGTTCTATGTGTCACGAGCTCCCGACACATGTCATGATGTCACTCTTCTTAAGTCAGAGGGAGATCCCGTGTCTGGCATCTGATGCAGGTGAAGTAGCTGTTCGGGCTCATGAGCATGTGGGTCCTCAAGATCTTCATCTGAGAGATGGGGTGGATGCCTGCCTTGCAGATGAGTATTAAGGATTGCTCCCCTATCTCCACTATTGTTCAGCATTCTGAGAACTTAGAAGACTTGGGGGCCAGAATGGGTGATCCCAAAACATTTCTTGAGTTGACCAAAACATGCTGTAATAGGGCTCTACTGTCCCATTTTTCTGTCCACTAAGGTTTTTAGAGAAACTCGTGGCTCATGTTTCACAGGGACTTGGAATTCTCGTCTTCCCCCGGGAGCAGCCTCCAAGTGAACGGGCCTGCCTCTCCAGTCACAAACGATCAAGCATCCATGATTAGGACTAGATCCTAGATTCACCACACCACCTCAAACCAGGGGATGCCCCAATGATGATAACCCTCACCCCTTGTGTTGCTGCTGATAGAGTGTATGCACTCCTAGTTGGCTGAAAGGTGGGACTGGGGCCAGGAGGATTCTTAGAAGTGTATGATCACGGGAGGTGAAAGTGTACAAAAGGCCAGCATGTGATTTCTTTTTTTTTTTTGAGTTGGAGTCTCAATTCGTCACCCAAGCTGGAGTACAGTGGCACACTCATGGCCACCCCAGCTTCTACCAACTGGCCACCGGCGATCTTTCCGCCTTAGACTTCCAAATAGTGGGAACTACAGGCATGCGCTACCACACCTGGTAATTTTTGACTTATTGGAGAGACTAGGTCTCACCAAGTTGCTCGGACTGGTCAATTTCTTTTTTTTTAATGAGTACAACATACTTTATTTAAGTGATGGTTACACTAAAAGTCCAGACTTCACCACTACACAATGTCCTTACAACAAAACAGCATGCAATTTCTTTACTGCAGGACTGATCAGTGCCTTTAAGAGGCTAATATGTACTAGAATTCTGGCAGAAGAAGTGGCACTTGCAGGTTTCCCAAAGCAATTTTGCTGTGGAAACCTTTGTCAAGAGGCCATTTGTGGGCTAGTTCTCCATGGAACCCTCTTTGGGAAAGGTTGCCCTACTGACCAGGCAGCAAACTGTTGCTACAGACAGAGCTGATGCTCTAACAAAGGGCATAAAAAGGAGTGTGACTTTCAGCTGTGTTGGGCCATAAAGCCAAACATACTTGGTTTCATGGGTTTGTGGGTCTAGCCCCCCCTTGTTCAGCCTATATCCTCCTTTTGGCAGAGGCCTCACTGGTGGATTTTCCAGCTCCTTGAGACTCCTCCTCACCTCAAGCTGACATGTCTCATCTCCCAACCTCCCCTGGCTGGCCTCCAGTCACCCTAAAGTCATCCTGTTACACCTCCTTCTTTGATGGACCCCTGAGGAGGCTGATGGCCCCCAATAGATTAGTCATAGTGGCCTGCATAGGACTCACTTATGACTGTGTAGTGAAGTGTCTGTCCTGTGTCATGAAGTATTGTCTGGACATAGACTCTTTTCCTTCTATACCTGGTTTCTATCAGACCCTCCCTGAAGGAGCAGCCTTGACCAAGACTGGCCTCTGCAGGATATGCCTATTCCTAGTAATGAGTCATGGGGTGCAGGTGATGGAGCAAAGCTGAAACAATGTGGGCAGCACCCTTACTCACTATCATTATAAACATTGTATAGTAATTTGAATAATTAACTTGACAGATTATAAAACTGCTTGCTGTGCTGTCCCAAGGCACAGATTCTTTCTTCACCGACCAGCCGCCGTCATTGTCCCCCTTAAGTTCTAATAAACCAATATCTCTCCTTGCTCGACCTCCAGGTGACTTCTTTGGAATTGGTAAAGAATGTTATGCGCAAGCCTGCTCAGATTTGGGGTTATTGTTTTCCACATGTCTGTCCATCCTGCCAGCCTGTCTGTTCCTGGAGGACAGGGCCTACATCCCTGTGACCCCATGGCACTGGATACTGCCTCTCTGCCTGGAATCTGGGAGACAATTGAAAATATTTGTAAGATACACAAATGAGTGTCTTTGGAAGGTAATATATAACAAAAAGATAAGCAGACTTACCTTGGTTAGCTTTCAGAATACAGGTCCATGGGAAGGGCATCTTGTGGCCCCACAATGTGCCCGTCTGTCAACCCCACTGGCCAGAGTGACTGTGTACTTAGTTGGGTAGGCAACAAGAACACATTGAGTGCCCCTGTGCCAGGTCTGGGGCCATGACCCTGCCACCTTCGAGGGCTGAAGGTCACCCCCTGGCATTTGTACTGCTGCTGTGGGCAACTAATTTCAGTGTTATGATGATTTAAATTGTGCATGGGCCAGCACAGAACACTCAGGGGCTGTAGAGTTAGCCAAGAGGGTCTCTCAAAGATTGACCCAGACCAACCAGGGCAGAGCTGGCCAGGGATGTGCTGGTTTCTTTGAAGGTGCAGGCGGAGATGTAAGACCTCCCCAGGTTTGCCCTGGTATGACTATAAGAGGCATTTGGAATGTGCTGAGTGATGATTTCCCATCTAGGGCTTGGGTTCTTTATCCCTTGTGCCCCAAAGGTCCAGGAATGAGGCCATTTGCCCTGAGAACATGGGGCTGTCGTGAGAGAGTCCACCCAAGGCCAGCCATGGAGACAGCTCCCAGACCTGGCGCTGTGGCTCATGACTATAATTCCAGCACTTGAGAGGCCAAAGCAGGAGAAACGCTTGAGCTCAGGAGTTGGAGATCAGCCTGGGAAACACAGTGAGACCTCACCTCTACAAAAAATTTTAAAAATTAGCTAGGTATGGTGGTGCATGCCTGTAGTCCCAGCTACTTGGGAGGCTGAGGCGGAAGGATTGCTTCAGCCCAAGAGGTTGAGGCTATGACAAGCCAAAATCATGCCACTGCACTACAACCTGGGTGACAGAGTAAGACTCTAACTCAAAAAAAAGGCAGCTTCCTGTGTGGATCCCCCTCTATGCTGGCCTTGGGATGGTAGGCACAAGAGGTGCTGAGTGCTGAGCCCCAAGCCTCTGGCATCTAGAGCAGGAACCACGTGCTGAGATCTGGACCCCTCACATGTAAGACCCTGCAGCAAGAGGTCAGGGTTGCACAAAGGGAGCAGGGATGAGAGAGTCAATTCTGAAGACAATGTCCAGATGTCTCCTCCACTTCTACCTGTTTGCTGAGGGAAAGGAGAAGGAAGCAGCAGGAGGGAGGAGTACTTCCTGCACCAGGCACAGTGCAGGCGGCTCCGACGTCCTTCATCCTCACCACTGTCTTCCACAGGGTACCATCATCCCTGTTCTACAGATGCAGAATCTGAGGATGCAGGGATTTAAGGAGCTGTCCAAGGCCACAAGGCCCACAAGTAAGGGTGAGGTGGACATTGTGGTTATGGGGGATGTGTTTCAGCCCACTCTGCCTGACCCCAAGCCACTCTCTTCCTTTTCCAGAAGCAGAACGAGGCTGGACATGTGTTAGGGGCAGGGAAGGCCAGGCTGAAATAAAATGGCACTCTGCAGATACTCCCCCAGCCCATCCCCCGGCCCTGATTGCATAATGACTCTGACTCACAGCCCAGGGTTTAAGGCCCATAAAGAATTAGCTTGTGTCTCTGCCAGTCACATGTAATTAATTTATGCTTAAATTAGCAAGACTATTTACTGAGACCTGTAGAATGGCCAAAAATCCTTTTATAGCTGAGAAGGTTTAATGTATTTTTTTTTTGAATCATGAAATCACAGGGTTTCAAAGTTATTTCATAAAAAATGTGAGTCACAAACTCCAAACTTGTGAAGTGGCCAGATTCTAAACCTGGTAAGACGGTTTCTGCTTCCAAGTGGGGGAAATCAATCAGCACCCTGCCCCCTACCCCCGTTACTTGGTTTCATTGAAGCTGAAATGGTTCGAATGGAAGTTTAGTGGTTTGAAGTCTGCCCAGTTCTAACTGGTGGGGATGAGAAGGGCAACCCAAGCACTATTGGCTACCAGAAATGTCTGAAGCCAGAAAGCATGAGGAAAATCTGTTTTCTGGGGCATTGGAAACAAATACAGAGTGGGCCCCTTGGACTCTGTTCTTGACCAGTGGAAAGTACACTGGGCCAAGAGTGCCATTTCTTTCCTAGGAGGGATGACCCAGGGATGAAGGCAGCTGTGGGCTCCTCCATCCACGAGCTGAGGAATGATGGGCATGTTGCTTAACTTTTATGCTCTGGACTGCTCATCTACAATATGGGGATGGTAAGATTTCCAATCTCAGAGCACCTGGATGATGGATTGAAATAATCCAGAGAGCACATCTCATTGGCTGGAAAGTGTCATGTGATCCCAATATAAATACTAGGTGGAGGGCTGTAGTATGTAGTCCTGCTGTGGCCAAGAAGAGGACAGTGGGTTGGGTGTTATCACTGTCTAGGTTCTAAATGTAGGTATATCACAATCTTAAATGAAGTCTTAAATGTTTGCACAATATTTATTGGAGAATTGTTCATTTCTGAGTATACAGTGATTACATTTGCTTCCTTGAACATTTTATTTTCCCTGTCATCAATAAGTGACTGCCTTCACCCCACCCCACTGACTGGTTTTCATGTTCCTTTCTTAATTTCTTCCAGTCTCTGCCTGGACTGCCACCTATCACATTGTCACAGGAATCTGAGAGTCTCTCACTGCTGTTTTTTTTTCCTTTCCTTCCAAATCACCTGTTTAAGACCTCTGCTCTTTTTTCCAGAATGGGAAAAAATATTTGCCAACTATATATCTGATAAAGTCCTAACATCCAGGATCTACAAGGAACTCAAACATGCTGAAAGGAAAAAAACAAACAACCCCATTAAAAAGTGGGCAAAAAACATGAATAAACACTTCTCAAAAAAAGATGTACAGGTAGCCACAGACACATGAAAAAGTGCTCAGCCTCACTAATCATCAGAGAAATGCAAATCAAAACCACACTGAGATGCCACCTAGCCCCAGTAAGAATGGCCAGCATCAATAAAACAAGCAACAACAGATGCTGGCGAGGATGTGGAGAGAAAGGAACACTTCTCACTGCTGGTGGGAGTGCAAACTAGTGCAACCTCTTTGGAAGACAGTGTGCAATTTCTGAAAGAACTAGACATTGACCTTCCATGTGACCCAGCAATCCCCCTACTGGTAATATACCCAGAGGAACTCAAATCATTCTACAAAAAAGATACCGGTACATGCATATTTATTGCAGCACTATTCACAATAGAAAAAACATGGAACCAAACATGTTGCCCATTGAAACTGGACTGGATAAAAAAAATGTGGTACATATACACAATGGACTATTACACAACCATAAAGAAGGACAAACATATGGACTTTGCAGGAACTTGGATGCTGCGACTTAGAGTCTATCATACTCAGTGATCTATCACAGAAACAAAGAACAGAGATCCATATATTCTCACTCATAAACAGACCCTGAATATTTGCCATAATACTATAAGAAGGGGATTGGCAGTAGTGGGATAAGGTGAGGTGGCGGGGAGTAGGGGGACACAACATCAATAAGGGTACCTGATCTCAAACCAGGCAAAGTGGGGACCAAAGGGAGGCCCAAACTTTACCTGTACGATGACTACAATAACCACTTGTATACCTAATCCTGTGCTGTACCTCACATTAAAAAAAAAACAACATTCTCTGCTCAGAAAGGACAGTTTTAATCTCAGGGAGGTTCACGCAAGTACTTGGGAGTCACAGAGATCTGGGTTCTCTTAACCATAGTTAGTGTGGAAGTTTCCTTCCCAGAAGTCACACACAGACTCACACACCCTTCACACATGCACACACAGACCCGTGGCTCCCACAAATCTGCAAAGGCCCAGCACTGACCAGTACAGTAGTCTGGGGAAGAATCCATAGCAGCACTGGGGAGAGCTGTCCTGTGACATCTATGTGGTTTCATCAGAAATGTGCAGGGTTTTATAGGGGCTCCCAAAGCTATTCCAAGCCCTTCTGGGTTTTGTCAGTGCTGACGTATGGGTAGTAAAGAATCTCTCTTGTTTACCAGTCCACGCCTGGCCATGGGATCTGCTGCTGATTGGAATGTGCTGATGGAGTCTACACCAGGGACTCCAGGCCTGTTGGAGTTACCCCACCTGTGGCTGAGCAGCTTGGCAAGACTGCAGTTACCCGCCTGCCTCCGATACCCTCCAGGAGCCTGCCTTCCGTCAGACTTGTCTCCATAAGTGTCCTGTCACGCCTGCAGACTGTACTTCTCAGATGTCCCCAGTCCTGCCACTGTGTTCCCAAAGGACCCACTGCAAAACTCCACAGAGTCATGGAAACTAGAATTAAGTAGAAAGTGAACCCAATCTTCCAAGTCTGGTGAATCTCCTGGACCTGGGGGAGGGTGTAGGGCTGCTCAGGTGAGGGCCTCCCCTGAGATAGTGTGCCAGGATGTGACAGGGATGCCCAAGTTCTCTTCCATAATTATGCTGGTTTCCTTAGAAATATCTAGAAAAAGTATCTAGCTAACTTACTATAACTAAAATTGCTAATGAAAAATGCTAACTTCTCCGTGTGCATAAGGGTTAGAGAACCTTTGCATATACAGCTGGTGAGAATTAAATTAGTATTACATTATTTTCAGAAGACAACTTGATAATAAGAATTAAGAGCCTTGACTAGGTTCACACTTTTAGGAAAGAATCTGAAATGCAAACCAAAATGTGTTCAAAAAGATACTACAATAGGATTTACAATAGTGGAAAACTAAAAATAACTTGACCATTCCTTCATTTAGGGAATCACCAAGAAAGTAATGCATTCATTACAAGAACTCACAAACCCGTGTTAACCAACATTATATGCAAGTTTTTAGTGACATGGGGGAAATAGCTATAATGTTAAGAAAAAGAAACAAAAAAGCATGATTGCATTTTTATCACAAACACTGTGGAAAGACAAAAACTCAATTATTCTGAGAGAAAGTGCAGAAAAGACAAAGATCAAATGCTAATGGTGCCTCCTGCTTGTGGTGGGGGGAGAGAATTATGAATGATATTTTCAGCTTCTAAATGGCATATACTTTTCAAACTTTCTGCAAAAAGTATACATGAATTTTATAATCTGCAAAAATAAAATTTGAAAAAAACCTGAGTTAATGTTCCATCAATTTTTTTAAAAGTCGACAACCATAATTATAACTTTTATATATATTTTTTACAATAATTACTCTACTTGTGGTGTTTAATGAGAAGCACAAAAATATGTATAGCTGCTTTGTATCACAGTTCTAGGAACCACAATGAAAAAAAAAAACCCTGAAATCCCCCTTTCAGAGCATCTCTGCAGATCAGTGATAAAACCTGGCCCAGAAAGAACAAAAAACTCTTCATCCTTGATTATCAAGCCAAAGGGTAGAATTTCTACTGTTTGAGAAGGCACTAGTGCTGCCTTCCCTCTCCTTGACCAGGACAAGATGGCAGCACTCCCCAGCAGAATGCTCCACTCAGTGCTACCACATGAATGGCTGTTCATATCCCACGCCTACCCAGCCTCTGACCAAGGTGGGACCCTTGCCTTGCTCTCTGCTTCCTGCCTTATCCCATGCCTTACTCAGAACCAGCCCAAACCTCCCCAGCATCAAGGTGGAGCCCTGGCCTTGGAGCTCCCTCTTCCCGGAATGACTGAGAGGTAGAAGAATCTGCAATATCTTCCTGTGAGAAACTCTCTGCAGACCTTAGCTTGAGCTCTGGAAGGTCCCTTGCTGAGGAGGAGTCGGAATCGGATGGAATTGACAAGGAGCAGATGGGGAGGCACATGCCCAGTGGCCTACCAAATCCCTGAGGGTGGGAGCCAACCAAGTCTCTCCCAAATCTACCTCAGAGCCAGGGCACCTTGACTTAACCCAGATGGGTCAAATGTGTCTGGAGGACTAGAAGGAATCCACAGCTCAAGGAAGCCCCAGTCTGATCAGCACTCTGCTAAGACAACCATGCTGGCAAGAAGCAAAGGTTGGGCGGAGTGTACCCAAAACAGGATTCTAAGGGGCAGCCCTATCTCAAGGAGGTGCCATCCAACAGGAACAAACACCCTAGACCCCAGCAAGGCGAAGCCACCAGTGGAGAAGAGGGTCCAGCAGGCCTTTCCCATAATGTAGTTCAAACCCAGTTTGCAGTGGGGCTTTCCAAGTGCCCTGTTTCCAGGAAACAGAGCTGTGAATGCCCTGGACATTTACATCCTGCACTTCCCTGGTTCTCTCAGGCACATGAGGACCAGCTGTCTTGTGACTAAAAACCTCTGCCCACAGTCCTATAATGGAAACTCGAATAAAAGCAGCTGCAAATAGGCCTTTCTCCACCAAGGGGTTAAAAGGTCTGTGCAGGGGGAGCCTTCTTTCCCCTGTAATTGAACCCTTGCCTCAACCTCGCCTCCTTGGAAAAAAGGTCCCTACACCATCTGGTCAGGCCGCAATGGTCATGAAGGGGCCGGTCCACCTGAACAGGGGTGCCAGGGCCAGCATGTTACTCACGGAGGCATGCATCAGGGGTTCCCTTAAGTTACCCTTCTCCAGAGGCCAGCACCTCTTTGGTTAGTACCTGCTGTACACATCCTGCTTCTCTGGATCACTCTTCACCTCTGGTGAAAAGTGGGCATCAAGGTTATCAAGGCCAGAGCTTGGCATGGCCTGAGCTCAGAACCTCTTGAACAGGCCACAGCAGACCTAGTCTTGCCCACTAGAAACCTTGCAAACCTTCAAGGAAAAATGTGCTGGTGTCTTCTAAACCCAAAGGCCCAAAGCCACACATCCCACCAGCAAAGCCCTCTCACCTCTGTGTTTTGCTCTCCCAGCCTTATCACTTTCTTTTATTTCTCAAAGTTCCTAGCTCCAGATATTGGGGGGGGGGAGTGGGTCTTCAGTACAGCCTAATACTAAGAGCATCTCTTCCCATTCAAGTTCAGAAGAGGTTGAATATAGGACAGAGAATAGGACATATAAAACCCAAATTATTACCTTACTACTAACAAACGCCAACTTGAAAGTTTCAGCTTATGGTGTGAGTCAAAAGGCCTTGCTGTTTGAGCACAGGCTTAGAACTGCATCTGCAGATGGGCAGGGCTGGACCAGGACAGACATCCCATTGCCACCATATCCGAAGGGACAGGAGCCATCAAGTAACAACATCTCTGCAGTTAGTGCTCAAGAGAGAAGTGTGATGGTGAATTTGGTGTGTCCACTTGACCGAGTCATGGGGTGCCCAGATATTTGGTCAAACATTACTCTGGATGTGTCTGTGAGGGTATTTCTGGATGAGGTTAACATTTACATCAATGGACTGAGTCAAGTAGATTGTCCTCCCTAGTATAGGAGAACCTCATCTAATCCATTGAAGACCCGACTGATTGGAAAACACAGAATTGGGGTAAGGGAGAATTAGTCTTCTCCTGGCCTCAGATTGAGACTTAACACCATCAGCTCTCCTGGTTCTCAGGAGACAGACTCCAGCTAGTACTATACCACAGGCTCTCCTGCATCTCCAGCCTGCAGATGACAGACCATGGACTCCTCAGCCTCCATAATCATGTGGCAATTCAATGCCTTGGAATAAATAGATCTCCATTTCTGTTTCTCTGGAGAACCCTGACTAATACAGGAGGAGAGAGGGAGGAGGGTCTGGGTCATGCAGTACACTCTCCTGAGGGAGTGATGGGGTGTAGTAAGCGGCCAGGGAAACTTAGGGAAAATCCAGCTTTTCAGAAACCGAAGGATGAGAGATACCCCATTTTCTATTCCAACAGCATTGTGAAATAAACATTTCACTTCTAAACAAGGACTCTGAATTCCAAAGGTAGCATCCACCAATAATGAGGGGTACCCGTGCATCTCACTGGGTGAGAACCCTATCTCCCCGCTTTGCTTCTCCCACGCTTCATGGCCGAGCCTGTGTTTGGATTTCAGTGACTTTCTCTTATCTTTGGAATCTTTTGTCACTTTTCCAAAGAGACAGGTCTTTGTATGTGGAAACTTCTTTCTCCACTAGACTCTGAGATGAAGCAGGAGGAGAGAGTCATGACCTTCAAGGAGAAATAGACAGAATTTGTCTGTGTGGGTCACAGTTGCAGTCCTGGGATCTGAGAGAGTTTAGTGATCTCCAGACATGTCACCTGAAGGTTTTCATGTAAAATAATGTGACTGGATGGGAGAGTGGGGCATGGCCCCCATCCGCTGCCCAACACAAAAGGCTCAGCTCACGCAGAGATATAGGTGGCCTCCATTTGTGTCCCTTCAGACCTATCGTCACAGCTGCACTGGGGAAGCTGAGGCAGTTTAGCAGCCTCCTGTGATGCTGTTGGCCTGGAGGAAGAATGACTCCTGAAAACACTTTGCAGAGCAACAATTGTGTGCACCTTCTGGGTAGCATCTAGCTTCCCTCCTCTGTTCCCCACCTTGCTCTCTTGGGACCCCCAGGGAACTCTCCCTTCCTGCGTTGGGAGTGATCTCAAGACTCACTGTGATGGTGGGAAGGGTCTGCATGCTTGCGAAGTGTTGATGGGAGGAGAAAATATTGTGTGTTTGGTATGGTGCTAAAAAATCCCATCGTATAGTGGAAGTCTATTCCATGATGCTGTCATAACAAATATATAAAATATCCTTCTCAACTGCAGCTGCCAAAAAGTGCACTCTCGAGCTCTTTCATGCCAACTTCTGTGAACCTCAGAAAAGAGTTTTCTAAGAATGAGTTTGCTCATTTTTAGAAAAGAATCTCTTCTTTTGAGTTCTCAGAGACACTAGTTCACCAGGCTCAAACACTGCAATCTTAGAGACACAATAAAGATCTTAAATGTATCTTGGTGCTATTACCAAAACTATATTTAAACAAGATGTCCAGTGGGAAACACAGACATCCTTATATTGTGTGCATGAGGACCAGTGTATACACAAAATTATGCATTTCCAGTCTGTGTGGGATCAGAGCAAAGTCATGGATAAGTGATGGCATGATGCAGGGGCTGCTTGGCCATGGTCTTGGAGCTCAGACCCGGGATTTGGGAGTTGGACAGACTGTCAGATCCATGAGCAAATGCAATGTGTCATTGTTTTAAGCCACTGCATTTCAGGATGATTTGTTGTATAGCAACAGGTATTTGATACGGGTTTAGGTACCTGGAAGTTGGCTGCTGCTCTAATACAACCTAAACTTTGTGTGGCAGATGGGAGCTGGAAGGACCCTGAGGAGAGAATTAGTGAAAACCTAAAGACCTTCAAGGATACTATTAGTGGAGGCCCAGTGACCCTAGAGGAGACTAGTGGCCCCAGAAAACTTTCAAATCTCACATGCTGTTCCAGAACCTCATCACACCCATGAAAATGTGGAGTCTTATTTCCATGCCCAATGAAACTGGACAGGTTGTTGTGACTATCTCAGTGGATACAATGTAACAGAAGGGATGCTTCCTAATTTCCAAGGCAAGTCATAGAGATACAGCTTCCTCCTGGTTCATTTTCTCTCCCTCTCCCTCTCCCTCTCCCTCTCTCCTCCAGCCCTCCAGATCCACCTTTGGCATTTTATCACTATTTTGTGATGAAGCCCAAGCCACATGCAGAACTGTTGTGCAGCTGTCCTGGCCAACAGCCTCAGCTAAGATCTCAGCCAATAGCATCAAACCCCAGAATCAACTGACCCCAGCACTTCACCTCCAGCAGCCCAGCTGGCATCAAGTGGAGCAGAGAGGAACTGTTCTCGCCAAGGTCTGCCCAAACTGTAGATTCATGAGCAAAATAAAGCTGCCATTGTTTTGAGCCACTAAACTCTGGGGTGGCTTGTTATGTAGCCATAGGTACTGGATACAAGGGGAAGGGAAGCCCAGCTCACCTGCCTACTTATGCTGATTTAAACTGAGAACCTCCCCAACTCAGGGCAGGCTTCCAGGGTCTTCTTGTGCGTCAAATACTAGATTTTTGCTTTATGGTCCCAGACTGGACAAAACCAAAGAAAGTGGAGTAAATTTTCTTCTCCCATAAAATGTGGTGCTGGTGCCAAAGAGGGCAGCAGTGGTAGGACATGGGTTGCAGGCTGGTAGCTGTGCCATTGGCTCCCACTGAGCATTCTTGCTTAGGGTCATAGAGCACACTGTCTTCTCAGGGGCAGTCCTCTGTGATGTAGGGGCCTCTGCGTTGACTGCTCAATGGCGCCTGGTTTACACTGTGACATTCAACAATGAGGGCACAGTGTTGGCAGATGACAAAGTCCTTCCAAAGGACTTGTGCACAGTTCACCTTCGCCAACCTGAGGGTGTCATGTGACAGGGCAATAGTCTCTGGGGACTTGAGTCATCCCTCAGCCAAGGTTTTCTCTGTCTTTCTCACTCTCCCAGGCACTCAGAGCATCCACACTCTGCTCGGCCATGTCCACTGGGGGGCTGGTCCCTCCCTGGACCTTGCTCTCACTCCACTGACTTCATATACCCAGGATTCTTGCTCTTTTCTTGGGTCTCCAAAAAGGCTACTGTCTCTTCCTGTTCTCCCACCATGAAAAACTTGGAAAGGGTTGGCCAGAGGCTCTCACAAGGGCAGAGTGGGTCCTGCCCACCATGTTTTGCTGCCCGGGGTCAGGCCCCCTACCCTCCCTCCTATCTCCAACTCTGATCCTGACACCTGCACCATCTCCTCCCACCCTTATTTGGTCTGATCATCTCAGTCCTGGGGTCTCTGTCCCCTGGCCTACTACACCTGAGTCTCCCATAACCTCATCAGGCCTCTGTGCCCAGCACCAAGTGTTGTGCAGGAGGCACACAGGGGCTCTCCCTGCCCAGGGCACCCTCCTGTTGACTCCAGGTTCATCTCTGCTCAGGATGCAGTCTAGGCCTGGCAGTTTTTGCCCCTTAGTGCCAGGCCTGGCAGAACCCCAAGTCAAGCCCTCAGCTGTGTTGAGCTTTGGCTGATGGCAGCAGCACAGCCAGACATTGACCAGAACTCGCAGTGCATTTTGATGTTTTTTACTCATCTCTGGGGGAATCCCAACACATCCTCATCCCCTAGGAAAAAGGAGTTGAAGGATCTATTTCTTGAGCTTGGGAGTGGAGAGGGGTTGGCAGGGCATGAGGGCAGCAGCCGACGGGCAGGACCAGACCAAAGCAGGTAGGGACATGCTTGAAGCAGAGAGACACCAGCCAGAGATAGCAGGTTGTGGTGGGAACAGACCAGCAGTCTAGGTTTAGCAGAGAGGTCCTGAGACCCCTAGGCCAGGCAGGGCAGATCCTGTAGTAGGGCCCAGGGGACAGTGATACCATGAATGGCACCTGCCCTAGGCACACAAGGTCAGCCCAAATCAACTGCACAACCACAGGCATCCCATCCATCCTCCGTTCCTTGCATAGCCCTGCAGGGGTGAGAAGGTCCTGCCAACATATCAGAGGTAGGGGATGGGTGTGGGAGGCAGAGGACCTGGGTTACAGATCCTTCTAGAAGCTTCCTAGGATGCCCACTTCTGCCCCTCTCTGGGCTTGGTCAGGATTCCCCTGAGGAGGACTTCATTAGAAGGCTGACTTTGATGCACAGGGTCTCCTCTATCTAATCTCTCCTTTAGGTAGATATTACCAGGAGTCCAGCACCCAGTCACCCGTAGTTACCCCATTTTATAGATCAAAAACAGAGACCCAGGGCAGGCAGGTAAGGGTCTTGAGACTATACAACTTACAAGCTTCAGTGAAGTTCTTAAGAGAGGGCTGGGCACAGACACCAGGGTCCTCTTCCCCTCACCCCTCCTTAGTCCTGGCCCTGGGGTCCTGGAGCAGATTCCCACCAGTGGGCCATCTTAGATTTGATAGATATCCAGTTCTCTAAATGCCTTAGGAAACAAGCAAGCCTGGCTTGGTGTTGAAGTTTCAGTATTTTCATACATAAACAAGGCCAGAACCCCCCCCAAACCTATCTTTGGGGGTACTGATCATGTCCTAATTCTCAGAGGAATGGTACTTTCATGGATGTTCAGTCTATAAAAGTTCAGCAAACTATACACTCATGTGATTTTTCTACATTTAATTATATTTCAATAAAAAAATATATTTCAATGAAAAGTTTTTCTAAAACAACATTTCAAGGCAATTTTTCCAAGAAAGGCCTTCCTAACAGCTGCTTTTGAGCTATTCAGCTCTTTCCTCCAAGCAACTAGAGCCTCGGTCCTCATTAAAATCAGAAACATCATATTTAAAGAAATAATTTTCCTTTAAAATGACATAAAGAGTGGGGTGCTGTGTAACTCTTAAAAAGAATGTGGCAGCTCTTTATGAACTGATATAAACAAATCTTCCAAGTATCCTGTGAAGGTTTCGAGTCAGGTGTATAATAGGATATTGTGTGTGTTGTTTAAAAAAAGAGAAAAAATAAAGAAAATAGAAGAAAAAGCATGCAGGTACTCAACTGCATCTGCATATATCTATCTGAAAGGGGCATAAGAGGCTGGTCTCACCAGATGCCTCTAGGAAAGGGGATGCCTGAGCGATGGGGATGAGGCTAGGAGAAAGAGGCTTCTCTCCATTGCATCCTCTTAAACTTTGGAATTTTATTAGAGATGAATTACTGCCATTAAAAATTTATTCTGGCCGGGCATGGTGGCTCATGCCTGTAATCTCAGCACATTGGGAGACCCAGGCGAGAGGATTGCTTGAGCCCAGGATTTTCAGATCTGCCTGGGCAACATGACAAGACCGTGTCTCTACAATAAAATAAAATAAAATTAAATTAAAAACTAGCCAGGTGTGGTGGCCCACGCCTATAGTCCCAGCTACTTGGGAGGTTGAGGTGGAAGGCTTGCCTGGGCCCAGCAGGTTGAAGCTGTGGTAGTCGTGATTGTGCCTCTGCATTCTAACCTGGGCAACAGAATGAGACTCCAACTTAAAAAAAAATTCATTCACATTTAAAAAGTTAAGGCTTATAGAAAGGAGGTTGTGTGTCCCAGAATTCTCCATCCTCAAATCTGCTTTTGAAATTTCCACAGGCTTCTCTGACCTAAAAGAGGATTTTGAAAATGATTCCCATGAACTTCATTTATAATATCAGATGGCAAACATAATAACCTTGAGAAATCAGTGGTTGTTCTTCAATAGCTGAAAGAAAAATATAACTGCTTTCCACATTAAAACTATGCAGAAATGCACATACTTAGTGCACATGCTGATCAAGATTCCCCAAATGACGCACAGCCAGAGCTCCTTTTTCTAATGAAAGAAAGAAAGAAAGAAAAAAAGAAGGAAGGAAAGAAAGAAAAAAGAAAGAAAGAAAGAAAGACAGAAAAGCAAATCTAAGTTATGGAAAATAGTGTGACGGTTCCTCAGCAAAAATAAACATGGAATTATCATATGACCCAGCAACTCCACTTCTGGATATATGCCCAAAATAATTGAAAGCTGGGACTCAAGCAGATATTTGGACACCCATGTTCACAGCACATTATTCATAAAAGCCAGAAGGGGGAAGCAACCCATGTGTCCTTTGGTAGATGAATGGATAAACAAAATGCGGTCCATCCATACAATGGAATATCATTCAGCTTTAAATAGGAAGGAAATTGTGACACATGCTACAATGTAGATGAACCTTGAGAATGTTAGTGAAATAAGCCAGACATAAAAAGACAAATATTATATGATTCCACTCATGTCAGGTGCCTAGAGTAATCAAATTCATAGATACAGAAAGTAGAATGGCAGTTACCAGGGGTTGGGGGGAGAACGGAGTGGGGAATTAGTGTTCAATGGGGACCGAGTTTCAGTTTGGGAAAATGAAGGGTTCTAGATATGAAGGGTGGTGATGGTGGCCTATCACTGTGAATGTACTTAATGCCACTGAAGTGTGCACTTAAAAATGATGAAGATGGTAAATTGTTATGTTATGTATATAAGGGTAGACCCAAAAAAGGAATTTATTTATTAAAAATTGTGCATTTATTCTTACATGTTCACATTTCAGTCACTTTCAAAGTTCTCTTCATTTGATGCACTACACCAATTAAGATGCTTTTTCCACTGCTCAAATCAGTTTTTGAACTTGTCTATTTTGATGCCTTTTAGTGCTTCTGACGTTTTTTGTTTCACCTCTTCCACATGGGCAAAACATTTCCCTCTGGGGATTTTTTTCATTCAGAAAAATAAAAAAAGTCACTTGGAGCAAGATCTGGTGAATAGGGAGGGTGGGGCATGGAGGTCATGCCATTTTTTGGTCAAGAACTGCTGAACACTCATCGAAGTGTGGGCAGGTACTGAACGCAGCCTCTCACGACTACACTAACTGGTACACTGATGCTGATGGGTTCCTAGGACAATTACCTAGCAAGGGAAGCCTGTACTACAAGGGGTCTGCCCTCAAAAAATAATTCTGGCTTTTTGGGGTCTCCTTGTATTTAACCACAATATTTTTTCAAAAGCATATTTGGTGAAGAGTATCATCTTTAAACAAAGTAACCCTTTGAAAAGCACTTGGGAGTTGATGCTTTATTTCCAACAGACAACTCCAGCTCAGTGGACATTCTTCAACTTGTAAAAAAAGTTAAGGTTTTTACAGAGCTAGCTACAAATTTAACTGACAGCCTGGTGACCATGCCTACAGGTTGCTGCTCTGAGGAATGCCAGGTGACCCCAGCCTTTTCCCTCCTCTCATTGGAAGCTCACCAGCCCCTACCACATCTGAGAAGCCTCCCAGCAACACAAAGCCCTCCCCCCCATTTTAATTAAGTCAGTCACGGAGCAAGTTAGGTTAAAAAAGGGATAATTTCCTCTTTTGCAATTTTCCAGAAGGTTAAAGTTTTGGGTGTGGGGAAGGAAGGGAGTGAATACATTTCACCTCTCCCACCTCTGCCCTGCTCACAGCAGATCACAGGTTCTAGTACAGAGATGATCACTGAATCTGCTGGGAGAAGGGGATGCAGATAGGTCATTGCATGTTGGGTCATGGTTGAAGACCTCATAAACCACGTCATGTACCCAGAGTGCTACACCAGGATGCGGTGGTCACTGTGTGGCCATACTCAGGCTCCACTGAGGGCTGAGGGGGGCTCAAACCCACTCCCAGCCAGGGATGCACTCAGAGTCTGGCTAGACTAGTCTCAGCCTGGTCCCACTCCTGGTGTCTGAGAACCAGTTCCATGCAGGTGTTGTGCTGGAGGCAGGACAGAGGCCAGGAGTGGGACAGGCCCCATCCTGGGGTCCCCAGCACCCTAAGCCAGTGCAGCAAAGGCACATGGAGAGCTGGATACTTACAGGCAGAGTCTTATGCCAGCCAAAAATGTGTCCCTACTTGAATACAGTGAATACAGAGGAAACTGAGACTCAGGAAGTCAGGCCCTCCTGGAGGTGCCCAATCCAGGACATGAATCCTTTGCACCTCACCCCAGAGTGCATGCACTGTCTACCTGGCTCCCAGATCAACTCCAGTTCCAGGACATCAAAAGCCATCTCAGACACAACCCTTGATTACCCCAGGTCCTCTAGACAAGGGCTTGGGAGTAAGTGGCTTATCTGGGGACACAATCCCAGGTGAATGAGACGACCAAAACAGAGGCAGGAGGGAAAGTCCGAGGGTCAGCCCTGTGGGCTGTGTCAGGATAAAAAAGGGGAATTTGTTCTCTGGCTGTAGGACCTCAGTGGTCAAGTTGGCCAGTGGGCATTAGGTATCTTAGGCTTGGCATGTGGCTATGATGGCATAAGGGCAGGAGTATCCACAGCAGAAAAGCCCCCACAGAAGGAAGCTGTGAGGTGCAGCTGAGAGGGTGTGCTGTCAGGTTCTGTCTGTGCACAGGTGGTTGCCACAACAATAGGTGAAATGAAAAAATGAATGGAGCACCATGAGATGGGTACAGGGGGTGATCCCTCAACTGCTAATGTCTAGGGAAGTGAGGTGCCATGGCTGAGGAAACTCAGAGAAGCCATTGAGAGACCCAATGTTCATTCCTAGGTCTGCCTTCCTTCCCTGTTTCAGCCACCCAGCATCCTCAAGAGAGAGGCCTTGGGGACCTCAGAAGGGCCAGTGAAAACCACTACCATAGAATCCCTGGAATGCTAGAACTACACAGGAGACCTACAGTCCCACAAGCACTGAGGCCCTATTATGTGCCCAAATAGTCATGGAATCCAAAAGCGTATACAATATGGTTCCTGCCCTCAAGAGGCTCATAGTAGAGAAAGAATGGTCTAGAAACATGAAAATAAAGAAGGGGGAAATATTTTAAAGATGCTTCTCTTTGTCTGGAGGAAACAACAACAGTCAAACAAGTGATTGACCAGTTATGACTGGATAGAAAGGGAGGCCTCCAGAGAGGAGGTGACACCTGAGGACACTTTTAAGGATGACAAGATATTTGCAAAGCAGACCTGGGAGGGGACTTCAGAGATAGAGGTGAATTGAGAGCGGCCCAGAAAACAGGGGGCTCTTAGGAGGAGAGCAGACCCCAAGTATGGGCTTTGATTCGGGGGAGGGAGGAGTGGAAAGTGTTTGGCAAGAGAAGAAATCAGAAGCCAGAGCCTGTTATGGAGTGCCTTGTGGGATTCCAAGTGTGTCTGTGAGCTACTTCTGGGCAATAAGCTCCCTCCAAGTCTAGTGGCTTAAAACAACAAATAAACATCATTTCTCACATGTCTACAGGAGACTCAACAGTTCTGCTGATCTGGATGGGGTCCCCTGATCTCTTTTGGGCTCTCTCTGAGCCTGACTGGGGTCTGCTGATGGTCATTGTCTCGGATGGTTTCACCCCTCCTGCGGGTGGCCTCTCAGCCTGGATCTAGAAATCTTGTCCTCATGTAAGGCTTCAGGGCCCTGGAAAACTGGGCTCTGAACTGGCACACTTCACCACCCTGCCTTCTGTAAGTCAAGGCAGGCCACAGCGTCAGTCCATTTCCGGGAGGTAAGCATCGACTCAGCCTCTGTGGGAAGGAGTCACCAGCCCCATTGCAAGGGAAAGTGGAGAGTCACCCCATGTGTTCAACGCCTGATTCAGAGCCCAGGTACAGGGTGGAGTACCTCTTGACATTGAAGTGCAAGTTTCTTTAATTTGGAAAGTGCCAACATCATATTTGTTTTAGGGGAAAAGAATAAACAGCTGACTTACATTCACTTTGTATCTTAGTGGCCAGCCCCAGTCTATTGTGCACTTTCTTCCTGCCCTTGGGTCTCTTCATCAACAGGTGTTTTCTCCTGGAAGCAATGAATGGTTCATCTAAGTAGAATCCTAGGCTATAAATGCTAAGGATCCTCAGGTGTGGCCCCTTACTCTCCAGATAGGACCCGGAGTTCCAGGGAGGAAAGTGACCTCGCCAAGGCCCAAGACTCTCTATTGGAAGAGCAGCCCCGCTGGGTCCATGGGCCACACCAATGCTCTTTCAACCACAGATTCACCCACATTGGTTGGCCAGGCTCCTACAACATCTGAAAAGATAAATGACAACCACTATAAAGGCAGGTGGAGAGAATCTTATATACTGAAATCCTGGTTTTTACATATATTGATCCAATTCAGGGTTTGGACATAAAAATGTAAAAGCAACAAAAATTCAAAAGGAAAAAAACCTCGGCTAGAAAGTTTTCTAATAAAGCGCTCACAGCTTGATACACAGACGTTGTTAACTTTGGCAGGGCCTCTGCCAACTTTTCCCAGGCCATTGGTGCATAAAAACAATGTAATATAGTGATTCAATTTTCTAAAGAATCAGTTAGCAATTAAACCGAGAATGTTTGGGAACAGATATTAAATTCTAAAGAGAATTGCCATTTAAACTTTAACTTTTCTGAGCAACAAAGGGATAATGGGGAACTGCTAGGAAGTTTCTCTTGAATTTCAGTGAGGAAATTATAAAAATTGAGGTCGAGTGCCCTTTGGGATTCTTTAAATGAATCGGTGACCTTGATATGGTGCTAGAAAGCAGCAAGGGCATGTAGGATTGTCTAATGGGGTGTTCATCTGCTTTTGTCCCAATTATCAGATCTGGGGATAGCCAAGGAATTCTTGGCACATTGGTTATGGGTCATTGGAAGCACCGATTGTTCTAAGCAGATGGTTCTAGAAATATAGTCCATCTGCTGTAGGGAAAATAAGTGTGAGTAAGAATTGTCCCACCCTGATTTTATTTCTTCCTGCATCCAGTGATATCCAGTGAGCAGCTAGAGTATGCTGTGTACCGGGCATGTAGGAAGGGGCAGTGTGAGCCCTGTGGCAGACAGCTACTGTCCTGGGGTGTACCTTCCAGGGTCAGATGCCAAGAACCACAGATGAGAGTCTCAGGAATGCAGTTCTCAGGACCTTGAAGGACCAAGCTCTATTTCCTGCTCAGGTACAGTCAGTTAACCTGGAGCAGTAATTGTCCTCTGACAAACCAGGGTTGGCCTGAGTGACCTCCAACCACTATGACACCCACAGCAACTTACATAAGAAAACATGGTGGTAAAGTCACAGCCTTGGTGACCTGGTGAGCCCTTGGAGACCTCCTGTTCAGCTAAATGAGTCTGTCTTGTCCATTTGACCTTTCCAGGGCTCAAGTTTTGCCCCCACACAAACACTTTGCCGATTTTATCAGAGAAGTGCTTTAGAAATGTAATTAATTGCTGTGGAAATTTGAAATGAGTACAGACTATCAATTATTATCAAGTTTGCCAGAGGTCAACAATTTATGCAGAACCAGGAAAATTGGAACCAAGAAATCAAATATGTGCCTGTAGACCCCACATGGAGAAGCATACCTGTTGCCAGAAACTCCGGTTACTCAAGTTACGTTGACAACTTAAAGCTCTCTAATGGGGGAAGGGAAGGGAGATAAGGGGCACATAACCACCCACTGGGTGCCATGTGCATTACCGGGGGAGAGAGGGCTTGCTAGAAGCCCAAACCTCACCTGCATGCAACTTACTTATGTAGCAAATCCTCACATGTATCCAAGTCTAAAATTAAAAAAAAAAAAAGCTCCACCAGGAAAAAAAAAGGGCTGAAAATTAGAAACGCTAAAAGTAAAAAACAAAAATGAACAAACAAATCCCCCTCTAATGAATGGCTGAGAGACCTTGGATCTATACCCTGGAGGAGAAGGGATTGCCCTTGACTTGTGTACATGGTATTGTTCTCATGGTTAAAAAAAAAAAAGAAAAAAGAAAAGAAAAGAAACAGGAGCAGAGGTTAGTAGTTCCAGAAAGTTTGCTTTTCTTACTTGGTGTAAAGGAAATCTAAGATCTAAACTGCCTGAAAATAGAATGGGTTGCTTCAGGAAGTGGTGAGTCCCGTGTCTCTATTCGAAGTCACTCCTCTCACTTTGCAAACTCAATAACTGCCTTCAGTTGGCTGTTCCTCCTGGCTTTTACGTGAAACCCTCTTTCCACTCCACATCCCCCACCAGGCACATCTAAGCTCTGTGCTTCCCTTCACAGCCAAACATCTGGAAAGGGTAGTTTCTGTTCTCCAATCTCCTCCTCACTCCAGCCTAACATCTACCTCACGGCTTCACAAGAGATGTTCTCCTGACATCATCAGGCATCCAAGCCACTGAGTCAAAGGCATTTCCTGCTTTCATCTCCAACCCTGGTACCTATGCCTTCCTTCTTGAAACATTCTCCTCCCTTCCCTTTGAGGACCACCCCAGGCCAAGTTCCCTGTCACTTTCAGACCTTTCCCAGTCTCCTGGCAAAGCTCACCCTCCTGCCTCCGGCCACCAGTAGAGTCTCTCCTCAGGGGTCAGCTTTGGGCTGTCTTCTCTCCTTACTCTGCTTTTCCTCCCTAGGCAAGCTCATCTAGTCCTGTGGCTTCAACTACCACCCATAAGCATGGGATGCCATGTTTAGTCCAATCTTCTCCTGTTAGCTCCAGATCCTACTGCCCAACATTTTGCTCAATGCAACCTCAAACTTGATGTGTTCCACAGTGAATTCCTTGCCCCTGTTCCTGCACCTCTACTCCTACTTCCCTTCTCTTAGATGTGGTCTTCTAGAGCCACCATTCAGGTGTGTGCTCCCCCATCTGTCCAGTGCTCCAGGTGGGTAGGGCTTGAGTCATCCTCGACACATGAACACTCTTGAGTAGCTGATCCAACTTCAAATCCTCTCATTTCAGCTTGTTTTTTTTCTCCCATTTGCCTACTTCACATCATCTCCACAGTCAGCTCCTCAGCACAAGTCCCCATCTTCTCTCACCTTGACACCTGAAATTGCTTCTAACTGACCCAATTGGATATTGCCTTTGGTCTTTTCTGTTCCCTTACTGCAGCCCCCTTGATCTGCTTAAGAAGTCAGTCTCATGTCAGCTTCTTCCCCTGAAAAATCCCTCCCCTTTCCCTTCAGACAAGGAACAAGAGTGCTTTTGACCTTCATGCAGCCCTCAGGAATTCTAGCCTCCTTTTGCACCATGCTCCCCAACTTTCCATTCCAGCCATGTGGTTCTTCCTCTCCATGCCTTCTTCAAGGCTTCTTCACACCTTATGACAGCCTTCTTATGTCTTCTGTACAACTTCTCAATGCCATCTACATGCCTGTTTATGCCTTCTATGAACATTCTACAGGCCTTGCTCCCCTTTCATTTGCCAGCCCCACTGCCAGGAGCTCTTATCCTCCCTCTTTCATCTAATTAGCTCCTATTCATGCATCTTTTCTCTGTTAAGTTTTTCTCGGCCTTCTTGACCAGGTCAAGTTCACCATTTATTATGAGCTTTCACAGCACCATGTCCCAAGCCTTTGTCCCCAAGAATCTGTTCTTTGCCCACAGCCATTGAAGAATGAAAACCGGTCAGGTCACTCTTCTACTTAAAACTGTCCGGTGGATACCCACACTCCCAACCGTGGCCTTTGAAGCTCCTTTTCCTACATGTCCCAACACTGTGGACCTTGGAGCACCCTGCTCTGGACAGGCTCAGAACCCTCCCCCTGAAAAGAAGAAGCTTGTCACTAGGTCTTCATGTAAATGTCACACTGCCTCTCCTTGGGCATTCTGTCCATGGCTTGCTGTCATGGCACCATGTCTATTGTTTCCATACACCCTCACAATTAATGATATCATACTTGCCAATTTGCTTGCTGTGTGGTGGGAAGAGAATATTGTCTCTCCCTCAAAGATGTCCATGTTCTGATCCAAGAACCTCTGAATGAATATATTTGGTTACACAGCGAAGAGGAATTCCAGTAACTCATGAGTGGACCTTAAAATAAAGAGATTATGCCCAATTATCCAAGTGGACCTGATGTAATCCCAAGGGTCCTTAAACATGGAAGAGGGAGGAAGAAGAAGACAGTCAGAGACAGTTGCAATCATAGAAGATCAGGGAGATGCTAGGATGCTGGCTTTGAGGATGGAGGAAGAAGCCTTGAGTCAAAGAGCAAGAGCAGCCTCTGAAAACTGTGAAAGGTAAGGAAACAGATTCTCTCCAGAGCCCCCAAAAGGAACCCAGTCTTGCCAGCACCATGATTTTAGCTCAGTGGAATGCATATTAGATATATTAGTCATGGATTCCCAGACAAACAGAACCAGTAAGATCTACCTATATAAAGAGATTTATTAGTTTTATTATGAGGAATGGCTCATGCTATTACAGAGGCTGAGATGTCCTGTGATCTGAGGTCTGCAAACTAGAGATCCATGAAGGCCTGAGAGCCAAGACTGCCAATAGCATAAGTCTCAGTCCAAGGGCAGAAGAGGCTCAATGTCCCAAATCAATAATCCGATAGAGAGAGAATTCCCCTTTCCTCCACCTTGTTGTTCTATTCAGATCTTCAACAGATTGGCTGAATTGGTCCACATTGGGGGAACCATCTGCTTCACTCAGTCCACTTATTCAAGTGCTAATCTCTTTCAGAAACACCCTCACAGAAACATCCAGAAATAGTGTTTAACCAGTTATCTGGGCATCCCGTAGACCAGTCAAGTTCACAGAGAAAATTAACCATCACATCAGACTTCTCACCTCCAGAACTACAAGATAATAAATGTGTGTTAAGCCAGCAGCATCAATTTGCTGGTAATTTTTACAGCAAAAATAGGAAACTGATATGTTTGTATTTTTTTTCTGTCTCTTTTTACAAGCTCTATGGGAGTAGTAATGCTTTTGTTCACTACTGTTTGCACAGAATCTAGCTGAGAGTTTGAATATAGCAGATACTCTGTGACTGTTAAAAGAGTAAATGATTAAAGAAGTCAAAGAAATGAATCACTAAGTTTATACACACTGACGTTCATATGAGGTTGACAAAAATCATAACCATTCCAAATAAAAAAAGAAACCCATCTTATCTTTAGATACTTTTTATATGAGTGAGGTAGTTCCCATGAATACCCTGAACCCGCACATTGCCTTCCAAAGTAATCGGGGAAACCTCTTTAACACCTTTTAACACCTTTACACTGTTATGAACTCCACATGTCTGCAGATCTGTAGCCTGGCTCATAACAGGGCTTTTTGTTGAGATGCAAATTGAGCTTCAGGCTACAACCAGCACCCTGGGCGATGTGCCCTAAAGGCAGCCTCTGGCACCCCAGGAGCCAGGAGCGGGAGGATGGATGAAGACAGCTTATCTTCTCTGTTGTGTCTTGGCTTCTTTCCTTGAAAAGAAAACTCCAGAGATGCAGTGGTCACAGAATAGATGATCTGATGATACAGCCAGGAGTTGGGACTAGGAAGACCAAGTCACCTAAGGGAAGAACACAGAGGAATAGGGAGCCCTTCCTCACAACACAACCCCACAGCTTAGAAGCACACACATCCTGAGTCCCCAGGGGTAGGACTCATCAGCACCCTCTGCTGATGAGTCAGTAAATGTTGGGTGAATGAGTGAACTGCAGATTTCTGTAGTCCACATGGAAGCATGTGGTCCATGGAAACATCCAGGGTTGGGTTGATCTGAAGAAGAGGCCATTTAGAAGAAATATGTTAAACTTAAATCATAGAATGCTTAAATTGATAGAAGAACACACACAATTGTCAATAGGATGTGAGACTCATGTGCTTGGGAGCAAGGTGGGAGATGGAGGATTTCCAAGGGGTCGGGCCAGGGCCCCGGAGCAACCAGGCCCTCGTGACTCAGCCCCAGTGGGGCTGCAGAGACCCCATGTGAATGATTGCTGTTCTCTGTCCCGATGATGAGGGGTGATCAGGAGAGAACAGAGCTCCTTCTTGAGCTCTCCCAGAAGGGCATGAGGCAGGGAGGCCAGAGGGATCAGGAATTGGAAGTACAATGACAAGAAGGGAATAGCCTAGCGATTTGTCAAGAGAGTCTGTCCCAGAGGCCCATTCTAGAGGTGACTTGCTTGATACATGGCCTGTCATAGCCCTGAGCAGATCTTTCCCACTTGGCATTTGGCCTGACATCAGCACCTTGTGTTAGGCAGCCTAGGATGAGTGACCCAAAAAAGTGCCACCTTGTGGTTCAGTTCCCTCTGCTGCTGACACGCTCTGAGATCTCTGGCAAAGCTTGAGCCCTGAAGCTGGCAGCCTCCTTCCTGGCTCTCTTAGATTATCCTGTTCTTCCCCAAAAGAGTTTATAATTCTCCTCAGCTGCAGAGACCCACAGTCTCTTGAACACCAAGCAGACCCTACGTAGGTTCTGGAGAAGGGAAAGGGGACAGACAGAAAGACAACTTTTTGGGACACTGTCCATTTTTTTTTGAGTTGGGGTTTCACTTTGTCATCCAGGCTGGAGTGCAGTGGCATGGGTCATGGCTTACCACAACCTCGGACTCCTAGGCTCAGGTGATCCTTCCGCCTCAGCCTCCCAAACAGATGGGGCTACAGGCACGTGCCACCATACCTAGTCAATTTTTTTATTTTTTGTAGAGACCAGGTCTCACTATGTTGCCTAGGCTGGTCTTGAACTCCTGGACTCAAGTAGTCCTCCCACTTCAGCCTTCCAAAGTGCTGGATTTCAGGCATGAGCTACCATGCCCGCTCTGGGACACTGTCCATTCTTACTGATGAGTCTGCAACAGGAAAAAAGTTCTATCTAGATAGTCATTCTATGACATACAGTTCACCAAAGAGGAAAGCCATATTTTATGCTGAAACACTGGGATCAGAAGCTGTTTTCACCTCCACTGTTAATTGCCACTGATCTCAAGTCCCGGCCAACATGATAGGAGAGAGGGGAGAGGAACAGAGGTTCTCAGGTCTCTGCTCTTTCTCAGGGAAGGGCTAGGCTCCTCTTCTAGCTCAGGTCTGGACAGTTAACCCGGGGCAATGCTTCTCCTTTGTAAAATGGGGGTCAGCCTGGATGACCTCTGACCTCACTGACACCCCATGACTTTCCCCACAAGAAGGAAGGAGGGAGAGGAAGAGAGAGGGGGGAGGGTAGGGGAAGGATAACGGAAAACCATGGGAATCGGGATCGGAATTGGAGAACACCGAAAGGCTGCCTTGTGGGAGTCACCCCAGGTCTCCACAGACCACCCCACACCAAGTGGTCATGGGCACGAGGCCAATCTGACCTCTTTTGTCCTGAACCCAGCCCTTGCCTAGGGGTTGAGAGACATGGAAAAAGCAGTTGATCATGATGATTGTGCTGCCTCCGGCCACGGTTCCCTCTGCACTGCCTGTCCCTGCCCTCTGGATCCACTACCGTCCTCCTCAATGCTGCAGAGTCCCCAAAGCTCTGCCTCACTCCTCTAGCTCCTTGCTCTGTGTTGCCTGCATCGAATCTAACACCAACCCTCGCACACTTTCCTCCAACCAACACACATCAAAAACATTTGCCACAGTAAAAAAAAATAATAATAATAAATAGAAGAAAACAGACTTGCAACAGTAGGCTAGACCCTATCAATTCCATCATGCTACAGAATTTTCTAGGCTCAGGCACAAGGTAGTGAGCTCACAGGCAGAGAAGGGCTACCGCAGTCAAATATGAACAGAGAAAAGCTCACTAACAAGAGGGTGCTTGCTTGTGTTGACTGGACCTGTGGGTTAGCACTCAGCACATGGGAGACACGTGGAATCTGTATATGTCATGGGTACTTACAATACATAGGACAATGATTTCGGAGACAAATGCAGCTATAATTTCAGAGACAAATCAATGCTCCTTGGGTCAGCCTTAAATACAGTACGCATGTATAATCTGTCAGAGTATGATTTAAGGAAAGAATTTTCTACAAATAAACAGTGAGCACGTGTCAAAGATTTATTTAACTCATTAATGAGGGAACCAACAGATGGCAAAGCTGGTACAAAGAGCATTCTAAGAAATGCTTATATTTACAAGCAATGGGAAGGGAATGTTGAAATAAGATTGCTGAGTTAGAAATAATATTGGTTAATGTCCTACAGAGCAATAACACTGTAAGGTTTGGAGTTCTCTTTGCTAAGTCAGGAGTCATTTGCATCCCTAATGAGCAAAAACCCCAAGTTAGTGTGTAACTTCACAAAGCCTTGGCACTTCTCAGTAAAAAACTGCTTCAAATATAGACACATCCCCCTAAGGAATTAAATAATCTTCAGGCAAGCCTATTAGACAATGCTCCTATATGACATTGGAAGAACAGTAGCCACTCCTTTGCCTTATTTGCAGGGTTTTTTTAAAAAGCAGTAATAATAATAATAATAATGGTTCCTAGCACAGTATTTGATGGGGGAAAGAAAAATACCGATATTTACAAAAGTTATTATTCATACATAGACAATTCAAGGGAGACATTGAGAAGGTTTAGTACTTTTAGGGGCTGAATTGTGTGCCCTAAAATTCGTTTGTTGAAATCCTAACCTCCAGCACTACAGAATGTGACTGTACTTGACGTGGTCTGTAAAGAGGTGATTAAAGTTAAATGAGGCCATTGCCTTGCTAAGCTGTGGTCTGGCCATGTGTTCTTTGAGCTATGTCCAGGCCATATTTGCCTAAGCTTTGGCTCCCTCCCCTACTCTGGGGAGGTGAATCTCTTCTCTCTCTCTTTCTTCATTCGTCATTGCTTTGTTAAACTCTGGTGTGTCCATGTCGCTCTTTGAGCTATGGCCACCATGTTTCTTAGCTTTGGCCCCTCCCTTACCTTGGGGAGGTGAATCTTCTCTCTCTAATTTACCTTCTAAATAAACTATATTTTCTAATCTAAAAAAAAATAAATAAAGTTAAATGAGGCACTGGGTAGGCCCTAACCCAATATGACTGGTGCATAAGTCCTCCTCCCATGAATCTTCAAGTTGTAAACTTTCAGAGATGTGAATGTGTGAAGTTAGTTCACATGCCTGGCGTACATTGTCACATGCATGTATCCTCTACAAGTGGTTGTGCTTTTGTGTAATTTACTGTCCAGTACTATATAGAGTACAGTAGTATAGTATCTGTATTTCAAGCTCAGGATGTCCGGAAGCAAGTGTAAAATCAGCATTGATGTAGCTGGTACTAAATAGTCAGTTATGTTAGTTGGGAACCTAGGCTAACTTTGACTTATGAACAAACTGGACTTAACTAATGCGCTCTTGGAGTGGAACTCATTTGTATGTAAAGGACTTACCGTATGTAGCTTTATAAGAAGAGGAGATTAGGACACAGACAGACACAGAGGGAAGACCATGTGAGAACACAGGGAGAAGACAAACCAAGGAGAGAGGCCTCAGAAGAAACCCACCTTGATGACACCTTGATCTTGGACTATGAGAAAATCATTTCATGTTGTTTAAAACCCTCAATCTGTGGTACTTTGCTACAGCAGCCCTGGCAGAGTCACAGAGAGCTGGTCTTCCATTGGTGAGGCAGGGCCAGTGTGTCCACGCAGCAGAGATCCCCAGGGTGAGTGGGGCTGAGATCCATTCACAATCTGCAACCCATGTAACCACCCCAGAGGCAAGGGGCCCTTTCAGTGCCACACCAGCAGGGCTGCAGCCCCGGGAGCAACACTTTCTGCTAGCTCAGATGATGGCACTGTGCAGGCCAGGTGCACCCTGAGCAAGGGCTCCAGAACCTGCAAAAACTCAGGCTCCCATGTAACAGTATACACAAAAGAGACTGCACTCATATTTGGAAGAAAGCCATGAAATACCTGGTAACACATGTAGCAAGAAGCATGTGTGATCTATATGAAGGAAATTATAAAAACTTTCTGGGGGGATATGTTGGAGATATGTTTAAATAAAGATACATCTTGTTCCCGGATGTGAAAATTTGCTAGGTAAAGATGCAAAGTCTCCCCAGACTAAATACTATATTTAACCCAACTCCAACTAATATTGTGAGAGAAGTTTTTACTTAAAAAGTCTATTTTAAAATGCTGTTAAAAGCATAGAAATTGCCAAGAAAATTAAAAATACCATGAGAGATTCCCCATTATCAATATATCAAACTATGGAGCAATATGAATCAAAGTAATTAGATACTACAGCTATATACCACAAATGGATCAATGCGACAGATAAACAGTTCAAAACGGACTCCAAAACAGCCATCTAATAAACTAGATCAGAAGGAAAACTATCCAATAAATAATATTGGAAAAATAAATAATATTAAAAAACTATTAGATCCCTATTTATCTCATTCTCAAAAGCAAATTCCTGGTGAATAAAATGTCTAAATATTTTAAGTAATAAGACTATCAGGGCTGGGCTCAGTGGCCCAAGGCAAGTGGATTGCTTGAGCCTAAGGGTTCGTTCGAGACCAGCCCAGGCAACTTGGCGAGACCTCATCTCTACAATACATAAAAAATTAGCCAGGCATGGTAGCACACACCTGTAGTTTGAGCTACTTGGAAGGCTGAAGTGAAAGGATCGCCAGAGCCCAGCAGGTTGGTGCTGGAGTGGTGGTGAGTGCGCCACTTGCACTCCAACCTGGGCAACGGAGTGATACTCCAACTCAAAAAAAAAATAAAAAGGAACATCAGAAGAAAATTAGGAAAAAGAATCTTAATACTGGGGTAGAAGATATCATAATTAGGATATGAAATCTCAAATTTATTCTTTAAAAATTTGTATATTTGATCTCATATAGCTTTTAAACTTCTGAAGAGTTAACAAAGTTAAAAGAAAATGTCAGACTAGGAAGAAACATTTATAATAATTAAAACAGGCAAGGGGTCAATATCACTCATACCCAGTTAATATATAAGAAATTTTTGTAACTAGAAAATTTGATTCTCCCTTTTTCTCCCCCCAACACCTCTGTGGCCATATCCTCAGAACACTGGTGGCCATAAATGTGGGCAGTTTCTGAACAAAGACTGTTCTTTCCCAGATAGGATGTTGGTGGGCTCCCCTCTTATAATAGCAGTGTTCTCTTTTTACTCCAAGAAGACTGAAAATTGGGTATAGGAGTTGAATCAGCTGCCCAGGTGTCCTTCACCATGGGCCAGAGATCAGTCAAGCAAGGTAGGGTTAACCTTTGAAAGAAAGTATCTTCTAACTTCCTACTCTCTGGCTACATGAGGATCAGAGACCATGGTGGGGCCAGAGGAACAGCCGGGCAGAAAGTCAGGCCCTGGGTGATAGGGGAGGGCCAGCTCTCTGCTAGGATCCTCCACATCCCCATCAATTCATCTGTCTCACATCAGCTGCCTCATTGGCGGTAACTAGTGCTTTTGGGGCAACCTCCCCTGCCCAGGAGGGCAGTAGAAATCCCAGGAGATGACTAATATGAGCAGCTTCATAAACTAGGGCATAGTTTCAGGTTACATCTCATTTGGTGGTAGTACTATTATTATAGTTCACATTTCATTTTTTTTTAGGTTTCCTGGCGTTCTCATCTGTGCAACACAGACATTTGACTTGATTTTTCATTGCTGTGAAAGGTATCAGGTTCAGAAGATGGACAGAAGCAAGAAACAGATATCTGGCATGCAACAGAGTTTTGCCAAAGAATGTAAAAAAAGGCTTAAATTAGGAACTGGGGAACATGGTCATATTTTTGTGTTACAAACCTATAGTTGCAGAAGATTGGAGGTCCCATTGTGCATAGGCATTGAGTTGGACATATCAGGGGGCTTCTGTCTAATGGCATTGGGGTGTGGCCATGAATAGGATCAAGAGGAGAAGAACCACAGGCTGGTCAGCCAGGGCTGGAGTGACCCCCAGCACTGGGAGAGCCCACCAGGCATCAGGAGTCAGCTGGAATGGGAAAGGATCCAAGAGACAGTTATGGAAGAATATGCAACCTGGAAGGGAAGCCCTGATCATGCATACACATGTGTGTGAATGAGTATGTGCTTTACCCTGACCTAGGGCAAATAATCAATATGACAACCTTGTCCCACCCAACTGGAAGCAAGGTGCTATGTGACACTCAAGAGGCAGCTGTGAGTGGTCCCACAGGTTAAAATTCAGGAAAGTCAGCATTTTCTCATTTGTGGTGGACATTGTGATAGAGAGAAGGATACTTGCAATGGATCTCAAGGAGAAGGTCTACCCTGGAGGAGAAGAGTCATGACCATGTGGTCCAGATGAACTTCCAATGACAATGTCAAGCTCAGAGCACTTACTTTTATTAAGAAAAGTATTTTTTCTATAACCTCATGCTTAATTGGTCAAGGAGCAGAGATACTGGGATTGCCCATAGTCTCAAGTAGCTCTCTTGAATTCCCGAACCAGCAGATTACCTGTGTTACCTGGGTATCCTTCTCCTGATACTCTTGGAAAATTGTGTCTCTATAATGCTAACTCATAACACTAATGAATGTAAAATACTCTGCCATATATGTCATGCACAAATTCTGTACAAGCCTATTATGTATATATAATTTCCCAAATGCTCTATGAGGCAGATATTATAATTGAAATTTTAGATATAATAAAACTATGGCTCTGTAGTTCTTGCCTAAGACCACACAGCAAGTGAAAGAACCAGAAGGTAACTAAGAGTTCACAGAGGTCACGGCATGCTACTTTCTTGCTCCAGGGACAATAATGATGGTCCTGGCATCAGAGACTTAAATGGAAATGCATATAATTCAAGGGCTGCTCGGATGAATCTGGACCCTGTTGACCTTCACAGATGATCTGCTGAAAAGTCAAAGCCATCAGTACATTCAAGCATCAGTACAGCAGTTGGACTTTTCTTGGCCATCCTGAGAGATGAGCCTTCTAGCACATCTCTCAGTGTCTAAACAGAGTTCTAGTATGAACCCTTCTGCAGGTTTCCTGAAAAAGCACATTATAGTGACCCACATCGTGTCTGGGAGGATAGGAGACGATGTCAAGAGAAGGCCATTATATCTTCCTGCTTTATGCCTCAATCCTAGGACAGCAGAGCTGCACCTTTAAGTTCCCAGGAGATTTTAGTCCATTTGTGTGCAGCAATCTCCTCGAGATATGTTGAAATGAATTTCCATGTTTATAAAACCATGAATTATTGAAAAGCACTCAGGAATTTTTGTATTCCATTTATTTGAATCAATGAACAGAAGGCTATATTCAACCTTTGCTTTGCTGCTTTATGGTTTATAAAGACAGTGCAACAATATCAACTATATATTGAGAACAATCCTATTCACAGTTGCAATAAATAAAAAGAATAGCCTTTAAAAGAAAGATTCACAATCTACATGAAGAAAATGACTAAATCAGTAGATAGATTTTTAAAATTTTTCACATTGAAGATTTTCAAATATATACAAGAGCAAAGAAGATGTAATGTTGAACTCCCATGAGCCCATCACCCAGCATCAATATGTATCAACATTTTGCTATTCTTGTTTTATCCAACTGTTCACTTTTCTTAAAACCACAATATGTTAGGATAAATGAACCAGAGACCCAAATAAATGCAAACATATTATGCAAACGTACATGAATGGTAAATGTGAATGTTATAAAACTGACAAGAACTCTTAAATAAGATCTGCTGCTATACTAATACAATTTCCAAGGGGAATTTTTTTACATTGTCAAAATAATTCTAGAATTTAGGCAGAAAAAGTGAAACACATTAAAACTGCAAAAGAGCATTTGAAAAAGAGAGCAGGTTTTATATATTAAATCACAAAGCCATAAAGATCACCATTAGAAAAAAATAGAAACTTAAAAAAAAATAATCTTAGTGAAAGGAAGAGCTTTCTTAGTCTAAAGTCAGAGCTCATGAAGAAGAATATTAACTAATTTGGTCTCATGAAAATGAAAAACTTATTCACATACTTGTAAATCTAAAAGAATGTAAAGACAAATTATTATAATTAATAAGTGAATTTGGTAAACTTTCTAGGTAAAAGTCAGAATGAAAAAATCAGCTGTATTTCTATGTGAGTTACACACAAATAGAAAAAGAAATTTACAAAATACAGCACTTATAATAGCATTAAAAGTGTCAAATATATGGGAATAAATCTAGCAAAAGATGTACAAAAGCCTCCACAGAGAAACCTCCAAAGTATTATTGAGAGAAGTTAAAGAAGTTCTAAATAAAGATAGATCTAACAAAGGGTGTGCAGAACTTCCTCACAGAAATCTACAAAACATTATTAAGGGAATTTTTTATTTTTGTAGATAATGTCTTATTCTGTTGCCCAGACTAGAAAGCAGTGGTGCAATCATAACTCACAGCGTCAACTCCTGGGGTCAATTGTTTCTTCCCGCTTGGCCTTCCAAAAAGCTAGGATTATAGGTGTGAGCTACCATGCTGGGCTTAAATTCTCAGTAAATGAAGTTTTGCTTTGTTGAAGTCAGTTCTCTCCAAATGAATCTGTAAATTCAGACAAGATTCCAGCAGCTTATGTTTGCAGAAATTGAGAAATGAATCCCAAAACCCAGATGCCACAAGTCAATTTTGAGAAATAAAAACAATAATGGAAAATATAAGACTTATTATAAAGATATAATAATTGGTCATGTGTGATATTGGCACAAGGACAGACAAACTGAACCAATGATACATAGAATAGGATACCGTAACAGACATATACAATCAACGCAGTGGGAAAAGATGTTTTTTCAGTAAATCAGGCTGAGTCCATACCTCGGCAGATATTTAAGTGCATTCTGTGCATTTGAGCAAGTTGCTTTTTTAGAAAAGCTGTCCAATCTTACAACCTACCAGCAGAGCATGAGAACCTATTAAATTCCTAATCATCGCCATCTGTCATCAAAAAATTTTTTTTTTGCTAACTTGACAAATGACAAGTAGCGACTTTTTTCCTGGTTCATGAGGCCAAACATTGTTCCATCTCTTTATCATACACTTGTGTGATTTTGCAAATGAATTGCCTGTTCACATCTGTTGCCCATCTTTCTACAGGGATATTCACAGTTGCTCTTGGTGATTTGTTAGACATTTTGTAATCACTTTATCTATTAAAGGTTTATTTATTTTTTTATCTGGTGCTTTTTGAAGAAGTTGCCTCAGATTTCCCACTGTCTTCTAATAGTCACTCCAGTGTTGTTGGTGGACACTCTGATGAGACCCAGACACCTCTTGGCTGAAGGACTGCTAGTAGAATGCCTCACTATCAGTCCTGGGCAGGAATGGCCTCAGCAGGCTGGAAGGAGGAGCTTCAGTGAGGTCCTGCGCGCTTCTTGGCTTATCTGATGACTAGTGTATGGAGGGATATAAAAACCTGATCGCTGTCCCAATCCAGAGTGCCTCTGAAGGGTTACCGACTCCATATGGCTCTATGGGCTGTGGCCATGGTTGAGACAGCATGGAAGTCGATCTTCTCCCTCTACCCACCCCTGCTTCTTGATCTCCTCTTTGCCAGGCATGGATCCTAAGGGCTCTCCCAAACACATTCCCTGTAATCTTTATCTCAGAAGCTGCTTCCTAAGAAACCACTTGCAAGGGTGTTTTGGACATAAAAAAGACCTTTATGCTGTCAGATCTATTCGTTTTCTGTTTCATGGATTTTGCATTTGTTAAAACCATAGAAAGTTTCTCTGCACTCCCAAGATTATGTGAATATTAAATATTCAGCCTTAGAGCATTGACTCACCTGGAATGTATGTGGTATAAGATGTAAAATAGAGAATCTAACTTCATTTTCCCCCCAAAGGCTTAGGTAGACATCACATTACCACTTATTGAATAAACAATCCTTGTGCTACTGATCTGAAATATCACCTTAATAATGCAGTAAATTACTGAGAACACTTGGATTTGTTTTTGGGCTTCCTAATCTATTAATTGGACCCACGGGTCTAGCCCTGGGTAGTCCACACTATTTTAATTTTGTAGCTGACAGGGCAAGGCTCATTACTCTTCCTTTTTAATAAGAATTTTTATTCTGCTATATGCAACCACCAAAGGGCATGTTGCCCCTGCAATTTTACTTTTAATATTTTTACAATCCATCTTGAGCTTATCTATCCCCTACTCCCCTCCCCCCGACATCTTAGCCCAGGCCATACACCCTGAGTAAATCCCTTGATGGCTCCTACAGGCTTATGGGATCTGTGTGTGAGGGACTCTGACTGGGCAGTCACTTGTACAATACCTGTTTCTTAGCCAGATTTTTCCTTCCTAAGTTCTTCCAACTATCCTATGACACTGTCTACCAAGCAGGAGGATTTGTGTCAGGACTAATTGCGGAGAAATATCCTCTATCTCCACAGTTGCTCAAAAACCATTATGTTGGCCCAGACTCCTCATTACGTTTTTTTAGCTTAAGCTATCCATGTTCATAATTTCCCACCTCACCTTTTACAGCATGAATTTTAGGAGGTTGCTAAAGAGTTTACCCTGCCGGGAGTGGTGGCTTACACCTATAATCCCAGCACTTTGGGAGGCCCAGGTGAGAGAATCGCTTGAATTCACGAGTTTAAGACCAGCCTAGGCAACATAGCAAGATCTCATCTCTACAAAACAAAAACAAAAACAAAAACGGGCCAGGCGTGGTGGTGTGTGCCAGATAGTCCCAACTACTCGGTAGGCTGAGGTAGAAGGATCACCTAAGCCCAGGAGGCCAAGGCTGTGTGGCGAGCTGTGATTGTGTCACTGCACTCCAGCCTGGACAACAAGAGTGGGACCCTGACTCTAAACAAGCAAACAAACAAACAAGCAAGCAAGCAAATTGTCTACCTCCATGAATATGTCCTGCAATTGTCCTGGCCCTTTTGTGTGCCTCTCTCCTGGTCTTCTCAATTTCTCAGGTTGCAAGAAAGGAAGATGGTGAGATGTGATTCTTGTGGAAGGTCAGGATGAACACCAACTAGAGCATCTGCCCACCCCCGCCCCAGCGTGTGCTGTTGTTCTGCTCCAAATCCATCACCTGCAGGGGTCTTAAGGGTTTTGGTTTGCTGTTCAGTTGGTTGGTTGGTTTGCAGTTGCTGCTGAATATACTGTTCTGCCTGTGTTGCTGTTGTTTTCTCATTGCTACTGCCATCTGCCTATGTTGAGCTAGTTATGGGTGAGCACCTCTGCCTAAGGATGGAAGACTTGAGGGGGAAGGGCAAGGCTAGAAGGTTTACATTCTGGAGATTCAGAATGTAAACCTTGGATGGTGGCTTGGATGGTGGCCTGGGTTGCACTGTAGTAATTGCAGAGCATATGAAGGCAGATAACAATGGAATTTATAGTCTCTAGAAGACAGTGGACTTCAAGCTGTGTTCCCTTTTTCAGGGACAGTGGCTACATTAAGTCTTCCCTTTGTTCAAGCAAGTTAGAACATCTGTTTGTTTCACAGACTTTCACTTTTTGCCCTTAGCTACCAACCCAGTGTCCAAGCAGAGGATAGGACCAAAGACCCACCAGAGGAAGAGACAGAAAGCCAAAGGTGACAGCCCCACCTGCCTTGGGGGAAGAGGATGGGAGGTGGAAATGGAGAGAGAGGATTTGAGGGTTCCTGGGATTTGGAACTTATCAAATCTGTATGAAACTCTAGAGTCAGATTGGCCCAGGCCTCTACCTGACTCACATCCCACGGCTGGGAAAATGTCATACTCAACCAACAAAATCCCCCAGAACTCTACTTATTAGCCAACACACTCTTGATTTACCCTGGGGCCCCTCTGGCAGTTGCAACTCTCACATCCACTACTTATTACTTAAGCAACCCAAGAAGCTGACCTTCCACTTTCTCCTTTAAGAGGCGAGTAAGTGACAAAAATCAGGTGCCTTGTCCTAAGGAGAAACTGACACAGGTTTCCCTTATGTACCACTCCCAGATCCTCAGCCACATCCTTCTTAAGACCTCTTGACCAATTTTCAGTTAGCAAATCAGCATGGACTCTTCTGGCAGGGCTTGTCTACTCCACTTGTCCCTCACCTCCTGTGCGGGGCAACCACTGAGCCTACAACATCAGGACACAGGGCGTGCAGAGGATACTCCGTGGGGCAAACCCTAGACTGACACCAGCACAGCTGCAGGATACATTTTTCTCCCTCTAACCCTGAGATAGAGTCATTCGTAGGCCTTTTGGCGGGGGGGGGGGGGGGGGGGGCAATTCAAAAGACGGGGCCGGCGCTGTCAGGTACCCGTTTTCCCGGCCCGACCGTCGATCCGGCAGGGTGCCGTTGGGCC
>CAUYQG010130326.1:0-14378 GCA_963574415.1 Tarsius wallacei
TTCTACAAAAAAAGGTACCTACACATGCATGTTTGTTGCAGCTCTATTCACAATAGCAAAAACATGGAACCCATCGAAGTTTTGGACTGGATTAAGAAAAATGTAGTACATATATACAATGGAATATTATGCAGCCATAAAGCAGGACAAACATATGGACTTTGCAACAACTTGGATAGATTTAGAGTCTATCATACTCAGTGATGTATCACAGAAACAAAGAACAGAGTACCATATGTTCTCACTCATAAGTGGACCTTGAACAATTATCATAATACTATAAGAAAGGGATTGGCAGTAGTGGGAAACTGCCAGGGGAAGGGGGAGTAGGATTGGCAGTTGAGGGAAACTGCCTGGGGAGGAGGGGACACACCTCACCAACAACAGTACCTGCATAATGAACATTTATATATCTTACCCTGAATTGTAACCCACATCTTTAAAATAAAAATAATAAAAGTCAGAAGCACTAAAAGGTATCAAAATCAAAATGCTCAACATCAGAGATATGCAAATTAAAACCACAATGAGATACCACCTTATACCAGTCAGAATGGCCATTATTAAAAAATCAAAAACCAATAGATGCTGGTGTGGATGCAGTAAAGAGAATGTTCATACACTACTAATGGGAAAGTAAATTAGTATAACCTCTATGGAAATTGGCATGGAGATTTCCCAAAGAACTAAAAGTGGATCTACCATTTGATCCAGCAACCCCACTGCTAGGGATCTACCCAAAGGAACAGAGGTTGTTATGTAAAAGAGACACCTGCACTTGCATGCTCATCACAGCACAATGACGAAGATATAGAATCAATAAGTGCCCATCAGTTAAACAGTGGATAATGAAAATATGGCATATATACACTATGAAATACTATTTAGCAAGCAAAAACAATGATAAAATGTCTTTCGCAGCAACTTAGTTGGAATTGGAGAACATCATCCTAAGTGAACCAGCACAGGAACAGAAAACCAAACACCGCATGTTCTCACTTATAAGTGGTAGCTAAACTAAGGATCAGAAAAGGCACAGAGAATGACATAATGGACACTGGCGACTCAGAAGGGCAAAGGTGGGAGAAGGGATGAAGAGACAAAAATATCACTTATAGAGTACAATGTGTACAGGTGGGAGTGGTGAGTACACTTAAAGCCCAGACTTCTTTGCCACTATACAATGCAATCATGTCATCCAAAACTATTTCCCCCCTCAAAGCTATTGAAATAAAGAGATAGGGTGGTTTAAAAAAGAAAGAAAAAAGGAAACTTCACAAAATAAAATGCAAAAAGGAAAAAAAGAGGGTTTATGTTTTTGTTTTTTTCAAAAAAAAGGAACAGAATATTCAAAAAAATGTGAGACAATTACCAAAGGTGAATTATGCACATAACGGTATTCCAGGAAAAGAAAAACAGAAAGAACCAGGAGAAATATGTGAAGAAACAATGGCTGAGAATTTTTGAGAATTAATAACAGTCACCAAACTACAGATCCAGAAAACTCAGAAAACACCCCAGGATAAGTACCAAAGAATCTACACCTAGCTACGTCATATTCAAACTGCAGAAAATCAGAGATAAAGAGAAAAGTCGTGAAAGAAGCCAGAAGAAATAAATACATTACCTCAAAAGGATCAAGGATAATAATTACATCAGGTTTCTCTTCAGAAACCACACAAGCAAGAAAATAGTAGCATGAAATATTTAAGGTGTCAGAGGAAAAAAATCCCATCAACTTATAGTTCTGTTTCCAATAAAATTACACTTCAAAGGAATGAGAAATAAAGAATTTTCAGACAAACAATAATTGAGGGTATTTGTCACCAGAAGACTGGTCATGCAAAAAGAAAAGAAAAAAGTTTAAAAAAGTTCTTCAGAGAAAAGTAAAAGAAGATAGGTATGAAACTTGGCTCTACATTAAGAAAGAAATTAAGACAAATAGAAACCTGTTACTTTTCTTCTTCTTAACCAATATAACAGATAAGTTATTATTTTTTTTCCAGTAATACCAGTAACAGCACAGAGGCACATGCCTGTAGTCCCAGCAATTCAGGAGTCTGAGATGGAAGGATCGCTTGAGTCCAGGGGTTCAAATCCCATTTGGACAACATAGTGAGACCTATCTCTAAAATAATAATAAAAAATAATAGTAACAATGTAATTATTGTTTATTTAGTAATTATAGCTTACAATTCAGTAATATCTGACAATTTGCTAGTAATTTATAGATTCAGCAGGATAAGTGAAATGGCTGACAGCAATGTTATAAGAGATGAGAGGAAGGAATGGAACATCCTCTGTTATATGGCACTTGCATTACTCATATAGAGGTAAAGTGCTATTTGAAAGTAAATGGGGGGGTATATAACATTAATAAGGGTACCTGATCTCAAACCAGGCAAACTGGGGACCAGCCTGTACGATGACCACTTGTATAACTGATCCTGAATTGTACCCTACATCTTTAAAATAAAATAAATAAATAAATAAAAAATAACCCAGCAAAGCAAAAAAAAAAAAAAAACCAAAAAAACAGCTTTAATATTTTTAAGGCATAAAATTTATATGCTAAGTGGAGATAAAATGGAATTATATAAAATGATCAATACAATAGAAGAAACAAAGGGCAGCAAATACAAAACAGTAAAAAATATGGTAGTATTAACCAAACTATATAATTACTTTAAGCATAAAGGGTCTAATGTGCAAATTAAAAGACAGAAACTGTGAGAATGAATAAAAAAAGAAAACCTAACTATATTTTATCTATAAGAAATCCACTGTAAATACAAAGATACATATAGATTGAAAGTTTTTTAAAAATGGGAAAAGATATACCATGCTAACATGAATCAAATGAAAGCTCATGTAGCTATATTAATTTCTTGAAATGCTGATTTCAGAGCAGGAAAAAATATCAGGGATAAAGAGGCACATCACATAATAATAAAAAGATTCCAAGACTATGTAACAATTGTCAATGTACACACATCTAACAACAGAAAGTCACAATATGTAAGGCAAAGCTAAAAGAACTACAAGGAAAAATAGATAAATCCACTACTATATTGGAGACTACAACACCTTTTTACCAATAATTGACAGATTTAACAGGCAGAAAATCAGTAAGGACATAGTTAAACTAAAGAACACCATCAAGCAACTGCATCTAGTTGACATTTATAGACTACTTCAACTAACAACACATTCTTCTCATTCATATGGAATGTTCCCCAAGGTAGACAACTTTCTGAGCCACAAAAATACCTTAATAAATTTAAACAACAGAAAGCTTACAGAGTATATTCTCACACCAAATGGAATTAAACCAGAAATCAGTAACATGAAGAAAACTAAAATCTCAAGAGCATATTAAATAATAAATAATATGTAAAAAACTTCTAAATAATACATAAGTCAATGAGAAATATCAAGAGAAATTGAAAATATTTTTAAGTAAAAAAATAAAGATGCAACTTATCAAAACTTGAGGAATGAAGCAAAATCAGTGCTTAGAAGAAAATTCACAGCATGGAAAATATAGATTAAAAAAAAGAACAAAGATATAACATGGGTAATCTAAGCCTCCACCTTAAGAAATTAGAGAAATAAGAGCAATGGAAGTCTAACAGAAGCAGAAGAGAAGATACAATAAAAACTAGGACAAAATCAATAAGGTGGAAAATAGGAAATCAGTAGAGACTAGCAATGAAACCAAAAGCTGGGCATTTGAAAAATCAATAGATTGATAAAACTCTAGCAAGGCTAACCCAAAAAAAAGAAGAGACAAGACTCAAATTGCGCATATTATAAATGAAAGAGGAGCTATCACTGTTGATTCCATGGACATTAAAAAGATAATAAAAGAATACCATAAACAGTTGTATGCCTATAAATTTTATAACCTAGATGAAATGGATCACTTCCTAGAGAGGCACTGAAATCTACTGAAATTCACTTAAGAAGAAATAGGTAATTTGAATAGTCCTTTCTATTAAATAAATTGAGTCAACAATTAATAATCTTCTTAAGCAGAAAGCACCAATTTCAGATGGGCTCAGTGGTGATTTCTCCCAAACAGTTGAGGAGGAGATTACACCAATTTTCTACAATCGCTTCCAGAAAATAGAAGCAGAGGAAATACTTCTTAATGCATTCTATGAGGCCAGCATTACCCTAATACCAAAACTGGACAAAGACATTACAAGAAAGGAAAACCACAAACCATTATCTCTCATGAACACAGCTGCAAGAATCCTCAACAAAGCATTTAGCAGATCAAATCCAATAATGTATAAAAACAATTCACATCTTTACCAACTGAGATTTATTCCAGCTATATGAGTCTAGTCCTATTTGAAACTCAATTAATGAAATCCATCATCAACAGGCTAAAGAAGAAAAATCACGTAATCTTATCAATAGATGCAGAAAAAGCATTTGACAAAATCCAACATTCAATCATGATTTTAAAAAAAAAACTCTCAGCAGACTCAACTTGACAGCAAAACCTCCATCGAGAGAGAGAGAGAGAGAGAAAGAGAGAGAGAGAACATCTAAAAAAAAAAAAAAAACTACAGCTAACATCATTCTTAATGGTGAGAAACAACTAGATACTTTCCCCTTCAGATCAGGATCAAGACAAGGTTGTCCCCTCTTACCACGCCAATATTATATCGGAACTCATAATTACTATCTTTGTTCACAGATGACATGATTGTAATGCAGAAAATACCAAAGAACAGACAACACACACACATATATATCTTAGAACTAATTTGCATTTGTTGCAAGGTTACAATACAAAATTAACTTAATGGCCTTCCTATGCTTTAGCAATAACCAACTGGAATTTGAAATTAAATATGTAACACAACTTACATTAGCAAGGCAGACAGAAACACACACAGAGAGAAAGACAGAGACAAAGACAGGGATAGAGACACAGAAAGGAAGGCAGACAGACTTAAATATAAACCTAACAAAATATATACAAGATCTATACAGGGAAAACAACAAAGCTCTAATAAATTAAAGATCTAAATAAATGGAGATATTTCATGTTCATAAAAAAGAAGATGTATTATTAAAATGCCAGTTCTTCCCAAATTGATCTGAAGATTCAACACAGTCTGAATCAAAATCCCAGCAAATTATTTTGTGGATGCCAACAAACTGATTATGAAGTTTATATGGAAAGGCAAAGGGCCCAAAATAGCCAACACACTATCAGAGTTCTGACACTGCCAGACTTGAGACTTACTATAAAACTACAAAGTAATCAAGGTTGTGTGGTATTGGCAAAAGAACAGACAAGTAAATCAATAAAACAGAACATAGAGGCCAGAAATATACCCACACCATTATGGACCAAAAAAATCCTGGAATTATCTTTGGTAGGGCAAGCCCCTTGTAGTACATTCAGAATTTGTTCCTTCAGATCAAATGGTCAACCGAAGTTTCTATCTGGAAGCTTTGAGAAGCTTGTGTCACGATTTGCAGAAGAAAAGTCCTGAGTTGTGGCAAATAGGTGACTGGTTCTTCCACCGTGATAACACATCTGCCCACACCATAATGAGCGTTCAGCATTTTTTGACCGAAAATGGGGTGATCCTCATGCCCACCCTCACTATTCGCCCAATCTTATCCTGAGCGACTCTTTTTTGTTTCCCAGATGAAAAAAGTTCTCAAAGGGAAATGTCTGGCCAATGTGGAAAAGGTGAAACAAACAATGGCAGAAGCACTAAAGGGCATCAAAATTGACGAGTTCAAAAGCTGTTGTAAGCAGTGGAAAAAGTGTCTTGATAGATGTATGGCATCAAATGGAAAGTACTTTGAAGGTGACTGAAGTTAACCATGCAAGAATAAATACACACTTTTTATAAATAATTCCAGGTTGTTTTGGGACCCCCTCATATGTTCAAGTGATCTTTGAAAAAGGAGCAAAAGCAATTTAATGAATAATCTCTTCAACAAATGGTGCTAGAAAACAAAGCCACGAATTTAGTACAGAGACCTTATCCCTTTAATTAAAAAAAAAAATCAAAATTGATCAAAGACCTAATTGCAAAAGGCAGAAGAACTATAAAACTTCTAGAAGATAACATAGGAGAAATCTAGGTAATCTTGGGATTGGAGCCGAGTTTTTAGATGCAACACAAAAGACAAGCCATGAAGAAAAATTTAAGTGAGGCTCTATTATAATTAAAAACTTCTGCTCTATTAAAGACACTGTTAAAGAATAAAAGGATAAGTCACAGAGTAGGAGAAAAAAATTGCAAAGCATATATCTGATAAAGGATTTGTGATGCAATTAATTGTACAAAGAATTTTTTTTTTTTTTTGAGTTGGAGTCTCACTCTGTTGCCCAGGCTGGAGTGCAGAGGCACGTTCACAGCCACCACCACCGCTTCAACCTATTGGGCTCAGGTGATCCTTCCATCTCAGCCTTCCAGGTAGCTGGAACTACAGGTGCACATCACCACGTCCAGCTTTTTTTTTTTTTTTTATTGTAGAGATAAGGTCTTGCCAAGTTGCCCAGGCAGGTCTCATGCTTCTGGACTCAGGCAATTCTCTCACCTCGGCTTTCCCGAGTGCTGGGATTACAGGCTTGAGCCATCACGTCCAGCCAAATTTACTTATTTTAAAGATGTGGAATACAATTCAGGATTAGGTATTTAAGTGGTCATTTTACAGGTAAACTTGGCGTCTCCCTTTGGTCCCCACTTCGACTGGTTTGAGATTATGTATCCCAAAGAATTCTTAAAACTAAACAATAAGAAAGCAAACAACCCAATATAAAAATAAGAGCCGGGCTCGGTGGCTCAGCCTGTAATCCCGCGCCTTCGGGAGGCTGAGGTGAGTGGATTGCCTGAGCCCGTGGGTTCGAGACCCGCCTGGGCAAGCGAGACCTCATCTCTACAACAAATCAAAAAAAATTAGCAGGGCGTGGTAGCGCGCGCCTGTAGTTCCAGCTACTTGGAAGACTGAGGCGGAAGGATCGCCGAAGCCCAGCAGGTCGAGGCTGCGGTGGCCTGCACTCCAGTCTGAGCGACAGAGTGAGACTCCAACTCAAAAAAAAAAAAAAGCAAATGTGGGATTACAGGCTAAGCCACCAAGCCCAGCCAAAAGCTTGATTTACTACTGTAAACACTTGTTCATGTGCTTGCTTGTTTGTGGTTTGTTAATTTAGCTTCTTGGTCCTTATTTGGTTCTTGATAAGCAAATGATCTGAACAGGCACCTCAACAAAGAAGATACACAGATGGCAAATAAGCAAAAGAAAAGATACTTAACATCATATATCATCAGGGGATTGCAGATTAAAACAATAAAGTACCACTACATACCTTTTAGAATGGCTTAAATCCAAAGCACTGCCAACATCAAGTGCTGACAAGAATGTAGAGCTAAAGGAACTCTCTCACATTGCAGGTGGAAATGCAAAATGGCAAAACCACTTTGGAAGACAGTTCGCTTTTTCTTATCAAGCAAAATATACTATTATCTTAGGATCCAGCAATTGGGCTTCTTGGTATTCATTTAAATAAGTTAAAAATGATGTCTATAAAAAAAATCTATACATGAATATTTGTAGCAGTTTTATTCAAAATTGCTGAAATGTGGAAGCAACCATGTCCTTCAACTGGTGAATAAATTAAAAAACTGTGGTGCATCCATACAATGGAATATTATTCAGTGATAAAAAGAAATAGGGTCAGGTGTGATGGCTCATGTCTATAATCCCAGCACTTTGGCAGGCCAGTGCAGGAGGATTGCTTGAGCCCAGGAGGTTGAGACCAATTTGGGCAACATAGCAAGACCTTGTCTTTACCCAAAAAAAAAAAAAAAAAAAATTTAGCCAGGTGTGGTGGTGCATGCCTTAGTCTCAGCAACTCAGGAGGCTGAGGCAGAAGGATCACCTGAGCCCAGGAGGTCGAGGCTGTGGCGAGCCATGATCATGCCACTGCACTCCAGCCTGGGTGACACGGTGAGACCCTGACTCAAACAAACAAAAAAAAGGATAGATGGGAAGAAGGGAATGGGTTACCAAGCCACAAAAAGACATGGTGGAACCTTAAATTCATCCTTTAAATTAAAGAAGCCATGATTCCAACCGTATGACATTCTGGAAAAGGCAAATACTATAGAGACAACAAAAAGATCAGTGATTGCCAAGAGTTTTCGGGGAGGCAAGAGGTATAAATAGGTGGGGCACAGGAGAGTCTTAGGGTGATAAAACTACTCAGTATGGTACTGTAACAGAAGACAGACATTATACATATCAAAACACACAGTACTGTACAACACAAAAACTGAACACTAATATAAGCTATGTATTTTAGTTAATGATACTATATCAATAGTTATTCATCTATTGTAACAAATGTATCACTCTATATAACATGTTAATAACAGGAAAAATCATGGGTAGAGTAGGGGGAGAGGAGAACATATGGGAGCTTTCTGTATTTTCTACTCAGTTTTCCTGTAAACCTAAAACTGCTCTAGAAAATAGTCTGTGAATTTTAAAAAAGGATTTGGTACAAATCCTATTATATATATTTCTATATATATAAACACATGTGTGTATAAAATCACACTGTAAAGTACTTGAGCTCAAAGATGGTGTTTTGTTTGCAAATGTAAATCTAGTACCCAGCACAAAGAGATGTGCCATTGTCAGATAAATTAAAGAAATAATACATAAAGGCACATAAGCTCTGGTGGTGGGAGAAACACAAATCCAAGGTTTTACAAAAGAGGTGACATTCAAAGAATGGGTGTTAAGTACATGAGACCTTTCCTGAGTAGATAGGGTGGAAGAATATACAAAGGGAACAATTTAAGCAAAAGCATAGAGACAGAGAGGAGGGCATATTTTGGTAACAGCAAGAGGAATAACTTCTGGAGACTTTTTGTTTGTGTTTCCTTCTAAAATCAGAATAAGGCCGGACACGGTGGCTCAGCCTGTAATCCCAGCACTTTGGGAGGCCAAAATGAGAGGATTGCCTGAGCCCAGGGGTTTGAGACCAGCCTAGGCAACTTGGTAAGATCTTATCTCTACAATTAAAAAAAAAAAAAAAAGCCAGGCATGGTAGCGCATGCCTGTAGTTCCAGCTACTTGGAAGGCTAAGGTGTTAGGATCACCCAAGTCCAGCAGGTCGAGGCTGCGGTGGCTGTGAACATGCCACTGCCCTCCAACCTGGGTGACAGAGTGAGACTCCAACTCAAAAAAATAAATAAATAAACAAAAAAATAAATAAGCAAAATCAGAATAAAAGTTATCTTATATACCACTATTAAATAGCTTATATTGACAGTTTATAAAATTTATTACTAAATTATAAATTTTTTTATATTTGCAATGCTATATTAGCACATGTTATAATTTTTGTTTTTACAGTGTTTCTTTTTTTTTTTTTTTAAATTCAAATTTACAATGATTTTGGCTGAAAAAAGCATTAAGTTTCCAATCCAAAGATCACAGGTTTGAAACTTGAGTAGCTAAGTTCTATTCCTTAATAAAAGACTATCCCTCATACAAGTAAAACTAGAAAAATGTATGTACGAATTAAGATAAATCTAGTTCCAACACTAGAAAATTTATTTCAAGTGGATGGCTTTCAGATGGTGAGTTAGGAATGTCATACTCTCATCTGAAGGATATTCATGTATTCAAGTTTTTCTTGTGTACTTATTACAAGACATGACTATTACATGAAAATATTAATCTCTATCAAGAATCATTAATACTATCTATATTAAGAATCATTAATACTGTATCCCATAAAAATTGTATTTTAACATCAATCTCCAAGAAAGTTAGAAAATGTCATTCTCAGTATGGAATTTTAAGCTCTTTCAAATTAATTTTCTTGTCAATTCTTAGGAAAACTGGGTAAGGAGAAACAAAAAATTGTGAAAAAAATGATTGCTGCAGTTCTCATAAATAACGCAAGCATTTGGAAAAATGAATTCTGTATTGCCTAAGTATGCATGCAACTAAATACAGGTAAGAAAAAAATTTCAAATGTAGTAAGGACAATTGTTCATGAAACTCCAATCAGAAAAGTCTCAATCTTCCACTCAAGTCATGGATTGTCCTCTATTTGCTCTCACCATCTCACATTCATAGATATTAAAAGCAAAAAATTTCAGAGTGAAGATTTCCATGTTGAATCTCCATTTAATAACGCATTACACAACTGTCATCAGAAGCACAAAGTATAACTAAGAAACAGGAGTAGCTGGGCTCATACGACAAATTTAAAGGTCAGAGACCACCACTTACTTCTTATCCAGCCAGCGATTTATAAGGTAGTCAGGTATCAGTTCATCAGTTTATCCCTTGAGGATCTTTTTTAAAAGCCAGTATTCCGTATTTTCCCTTTATATTGATCAAAAATTTAGAATCACAATGTAAGGCAATGTAAAGGCCGCTTTTCCCCAATCACCTTGGCAAAGATAAAGGAAAAAAATGGTAGTACTGTGCTGTGGGAAGTTTAGGAAGTAGACCCTCTTATATACTGTGTGTGAGGTATAAAGTGGCATAGCCTATCAAAAGGAAGACATTGCTGTGCTCAAAAAATAAAAGAAAAAACTGCAAAACTATCCACAGCCTTTGTGCACATTCCACTTCTGATAACGTATGCCCTGCAAGGGTTCTAGGATTAAGGAGTCATTGATCCCCTCAGTCTTTAGGGCAATGGTAAAGAGTCTTGCGTGGCCACAGTCCCATAGCATCATCTTCAGCTGGGAGGAGCCTGGCACTTTAACTTCAATGCACTAAGATACAAAAAAGGTTCATCTCTGTATTGAACATGGATTACTTACACAATAAAAAAAAAGTGAACTCTTTAAGCATAATGATAAGAAGAACTTACTAGGAATCAAACACTGAGCTTTACAATTTAGTCTTTGCAACAATGTCATGTGAGGTTAATAATATTTATTATGCCCACTTTTCAGATGAGAAAACCGAGAAACAGGTCAACATGGAAACTCAGACTTATTCGACTTTGAAAGTCCTTCACCTTCATCACTCTATGAAAATATCTGCAATTAAAGATTTGAAAGAAAGTCATCAAGAGACAGAGAGGTTGACACCAAATGAGTAAGATTTGCATTGTTTAAAAAAAAAAAAAAAACCATTGTTAATTAAAATTTGGCCTAAGGTTGCCTCCGTATAGGGAGCTGTAACCTAACTTTGTATGTAAACAAACTGCAACGAAACAAGAGTATATTTTTGAAACAAATAGAACCCCAGCCTATGACAGGCTGCCAACTGATCACATCATGCCCAAATTAGACAAATGCTGAATTGTAACCAGGATTTTTTTTTCTTGTGTGTAAATACTGCTTGCTCCCATTGCTGGGTATAGGTCTCTGAACATCTTCTGGTTCGGCGGGCTGCCTGATTCATGAATTTTTTTTGTTGTTGTTCACATTAGCTCTGCTAAATTTAATTTGTTTAAAGTTTTTTTTTTTTTTTTAAACAATGCAAATCTTACCCATTTGGTGTTTACTTGACTATGATGTTGATGTTGACTTTTCCGTAACAACCTTTGCTTTTATAATTTTAACAACTCATTATTTTTAAAAATGTAAACTTTAATTAAGGCCAACACAATAATTAAAAATAGGAGTCAATGAAGCAAGTACTCACCTGAAATTAAAAAGAATTTTGGGCATGAAACAGAGAAGAAAAACAGCATCCTTAAATCTAGTCTATAAAAACATATATTATCAACATCCCATCAAAAACTCTTTATGCTCCAGCTCAATTCTAATGTAATTTCTAAGCAGTAGGCCTGTACATAGCACCAAAATTCTTAATTAGCACTCAGAAAACTTCCACAAGCACAGTTACCATGCCATTTTATTTTAATTCTAATTTTTTGATGACCACACCATTCAGAGGGAAACCAAGCCATTCTGTGACTATGTAAATAAGAAACACTCACTCATAAGATCAAATGTACAATAAATGATAGTACACAAATCTTATGCAAGTAAAAGATGTCCAACAGAACAATTGCTTCCTGCTTTTTCTTCAACTTAAATTTTTCTTTTCTTGATTTTTTTTTTACTTTGTTGGGTTTATTACAAAATACATGCTTATTTTAACATAGCAAGCTATACAGTAAAAAGAGAAACTAATAAATTTTCCCTCCCCTAAAATTCCATTCCCTGAGACAACAAAATTCATGAATAAATCACACTCACTAAAATACTGACTTTCCTTCTTCTTTTGTTTTATTTGTTTTAAAACTAGGGTCATGCTATACTCACTTCTCTATAACTTGCTTTTTAGCTTAACGATAAATTATATACATCCTTCCAATTTACTATTCGTAGCTCTAACTCATTTTTAAATTATCTGTGTCATATTCCATATAATAGAGAAATTCTAATATATTCAAGCAGTTCCATTAAGACATATTTAGTTTCCAATCGGTTTGCTTTACAAATATTGCTGTAATAAGCATCCTCTAAAATATATCCTTACATATTAATATTTTCATTTCTATCGCAGAGATTCCCAAAGCTGAGTTGCTGGAGCAAAGAATAAACATGTTTTTATTTTAAAAGATAAATGGCGTGTCCAAGTTCCTCATCAAAAAAGTAGTACAAATTGACACTCAAATCAGCAACATTTGAAAGAGTTCATAGCCTCAGTGTCATAAAGATATTTTATTTTTGCCAATCTGATAAATAAAATGCTATCACATTGAAAAGTAGTAATTTTAATCTCTTATGACTTGTGAATTAAGTGTCTTTTTACATGTTTATTAGCCAGTTGCTTTCCCTCTTCTATGAGGTATCTGTTCATACCCTGAAACCCATTTTCCATTTGGTACTTTGTCCTTTTCTTCACAATATTTACAAATTCTTTACATACTAGAGATAAAATATCTTGTCACATTACTATAAACATTTTCTCTAAATCTTTCTTCTGACTTTAATTATAATGCCATTTGCTGTATTACTTGGTTATAAATTTTACAAACCAATCCAAAGAATATAGCATTGAATTTGGAACTGTAAAAAGCATCTAATAGTATTTGCTTTATGCCATGAGATCTCTGTAATCATCAGAGATTTTAGCTGCTATTAATCATAAGCAAGCAAAACAGATATTAGTTTTATTTTATTATCAGCTGATTATATCAATATTCTCTATTTTTAAAATCACTTTAAAGAAAAAAGTTGAACAAATTTTCATCATCTTATAAGAGGATGGGAGAAGAGGGGAAGTTTAAGCAGAAGAACCTTAATGTTCTTCTGCAAAAGAGAATTTATGAGAATAGTCCCTTCCTTACAAAAATAATAAACAGTAGAAATGCATATTATTAACCTATTTTAACACAGACATTGCACACACACAGTAAAACTCAATATTAACAGTAGATGCTCATAAGATAACAGTCATGTGCCAGATACAATGCTAAGTGCTTTCCATAAAGGATCTCATTTAATTTTCTCAACAATCATATAAGATTGGCACTTGCATGAAAGATGAGCAAATGAGTCTTTGAGAAGGTAACTTCACTTATCCATGTCACACAGCTATTACAAGAACTGAAGACTGTACAATGCTATTTAGCAAGAAAAGGTTGTTAGGTCAAACCTTCCAAAAAGATAAAAATATTATTAGACATTACTATACATGCATATTCTTGCCAGATTTCTGACATATTTCCAAAACCTCATCAATATCTACATCTGACTTAAATAGATTTGAAGGCTTTGAAGCTCAAAGTGACTTCAACAGACCATGTTGGTAAATACTAACTGCCAAGCGCCTTTTGTTCAACAGCTATCAACTGAGCATCAGACGTGCTAGATTCTAGACATTGTTAGGCAGATACAAACTGTCCAGTTGGTTAAAAAACAAAAAGATGGCTGGGCTTGGTGGCTCAGCCTGTAATCCCAGCACTTTGGAAGGCCGAGGTGAGTGGATTGCCTGAGCCTGTGGGTTCGAGTCCAGCCTGGGCAATTTGGCAAGACCTCATCTCTACAATAAGTCAAAAATTAGCCGGGCGTGGTAGCACATGCCTGTGGTTCCTGTAGTTCTGGCTACCTAGAAGGCTGAGGCCAGCAGGTTGACGCTGGGGTGGCCATGAGTGTGCCACTGCACTTCAGCCTGGGCAACGGAGTGAGACTCCAACCCTAACCATGCTATTTCATGCCCAGTAACAACAACCCAACCAGACTCTGTCAAATGAAAGGGCTACAAAAACACTGTAATTATTGCCTATGCACCTGCTTTATTGTACTCAGCAGACTAAGAAAGCACAGTTTCCTGGCATACCTAATGTTTAAGAAGATTAGAAATCGCCAAAACCACCAGGTGCAGTGGCTCACGTCTGT
>CAUYQG010130329.1:0-18829 GCA_963574415.1 Tarsius wallacei
GCCGGGCTCGGTGGCTCAGCCTGTAATCCCGCGCCTTTGGGAGGCTGAGGTGAGTGGATTGCCTGAGCCCGCGGGTTCGAGACCCGCCTGGGCAAGCGAGACCTCATCTCTACAATAAATCAAAAAAAAAAAAAAAAAAAATTAGCCGGGCGTGGTAGCGCGCGCCTGTAGTTCCAGTACTTGGAAGGCTGAGGCGGAAGGATCGCCGGAGCCCAGCAGGTCAAGGCTGCGGTGGCCAGGAGCGGCCACCACTGCACTCCAGTCTGGGCGACGGAGTGAGACTCCAACTCAAAAAAAAAAAAAAAAAAAGAAATTAAAAGATTCCTGTAAACAAATGAAAAGGAAGAAACATCTTACCAAAAACACTGGGATGCCATGAAAACAGTACTAAGAGGGGAATTAATATCTATATGAACACACATGAAGAAAATGGAAAGAACACAAACTAACAGTCTAACAAATCACCTAAGGAAGCTGGAAAAACAAAAAAAACCTAAAACCCTAACTTCAGAAGAAGAATCCAGATCACCAAAATAAAAGCCCAAATATGGAACATAGAAGACAAAATTATAATACAAAAAATCCACAAAACAAAAAGCTGGTTCTTTGAAAGGATAAACAAGCTTGATGGACCCCTAGCCAGACTGACCAAGAAAAAGTCCAAATAAACAGAATCAGAAAGGGAAAAGATCAAGTCATAACTGAAATGAACCCACAGTCAGCATACTGCTAAACAGACAGAAATTGGAAGCATTTACCCTGAAAACTTGCACAAGACAAGGCTGCCCACTCTCACCTCTCCTCTTCTACATAGTGTAGGAAGTCCTAACTACAGCAATCAGAAAAGAGAAGGAATCAGGTATCCAAACAGGAAAAGAGGTAGTTAAGTTAGCACTCTTTGCAGATGACATGATCCTATACCTTGAAAACCCAAGAGAATCTGTCAAAAACCTTCTTGCACTGATAAAGTATTTTGGCAAAGTCTTAGGGTATAAATAAATGTGCAAAAGACAGTCACAATCCTATATGCCAACAGTAAACCAACAGAAACGCAAATAGAAACATAATTTTATTCAAAATAGCCACACACACACAAAATAAAAACCTTGACATCTTCCTAAACAGAGAAGTGAAAGACCACTGCAACAAAAACTACAAAACACTGCTCAAAGAAATCGAAGATGACACAAACAAACGGAAAAGTATTCCATGCTCATGATTGGAAGAATCAACATTGTTAAGATGTTCATCGTACCCAAGGCAATCCACAGATTTAGCACAATACCCATTAAAATCACCAGTATCATTTTTATCAGACTTGAAAACAACAATACAGAAATACATATGGAAACATAAATGACCACAAATAGTCAAAACAATCCTTAGCAAAAGAAGCAATGTGGGTGGTATCCCTCTTGCAGGCTTGAAATTTTATTATAAGGCTACAATAATCAAAGCAGCCTGGTATTGGTGCAAGAACAGGCATATAGATCAATGGAACAGGATAGAGATTCCGGAAGTAAAATTTCAATATCTCAACCAATTCATAGTCAACAAAGCCTCCAATAACCACTGGGGAGAGGAGGACCTATTCAGTAAATGGTGCTGGGAAAACTGGCTGACCACATGCAGAAGATTAAAACAAGACCCATACCTATCACCATACACAAAAATCAACTCTAAATGTACCAAAGGCCTAAACGTAAAGCCTCAAACTTTAAGAACCCTAAAAAATGCAGGAGATTATGGAAATTAAAAGTAGAAACCAATTCCTGTTCAAAACTCTAAATACCCATGTCATAAGAAATTAGATAGAAAGGTGAGACCTCATCAAGCTAAAAAGCATTTGCACAGCAAAAGAAACCATCAAGAGAGTGGGGAAACAGCCCACATATTGGGAAAGAATATTTGCCAACGCCTATCTGACAAAGACCTAATCTCCAGGATCTACAAGGAACTCAAATATGCCAAAAAGAAAAAAACAAATTTCCCTATTACTTAGTGGGCAACAGATATGAATAGACACTTCTCAAAAGAAGACATACAAGCAGACAACAAATACATGAAAAAATGCTCAGCCTCACTAGGCATCAAAGAAATGCAGTTTAAAACCACACTGAGATACCACCTAACTCCAGTCAGGATGGCCATCATCAATAACTCAAAAAACAACAGATGCTGGAGAGGATGCAGGGAAAAGGAAACATTTCTGCACTGTTGGTGGGAGTGTAAATTAATACAACCTCTGTGGAAAACAGTGTGGCGATTCCTAAAAGATCTAAAAATTGATCTTCCATATGACCCCTCAATCACCCCACTGGGACTATACCTGGAGAAACTGAATTCACTCTATGAAAAAGACATCTGCACACATATGTTTATTGCTGCGTTATTCACAATAGCAAAAACATGAAACCAACCATGCTGCCCATCAAAAGTAGACTGGATTAAAAAAATTGTGGTACATATACACAATGGAATATTACGCAGTCACAAAGAAGGACAAAATTATGAATGTCACAGCAACTTGGATGGACTTAGCTATAATAATGAGTGATCTATCATAATAACAAAGAACTGAGTATCACATGTTCTCACTCATAAGCAGACCTTGATCAATTATCACTATACTGTAAGAAAGGGATTGGCAGTATCGGGAAATTGCCAGGGGAGAGGGGGCACACCTCATCAACAAGGGTTCCTGCATATAACCATTTGCATACCTGACCCTGAATTGCACTTCACATTTTTAAAATAAAAAAAGTTATATAAAAATCAAATGAATGCATATGTTTCAAATGTAGCATACATTTTATCTTGAAGATAAGAATTAACTGAAATCAATAAAGGTATGTATATTTAGTTGGCTCATGTAATTATTTCAAATAAATATACATTAGGGCATTCACATTTCTATATGGCTTTCTAATAATTGAAAATATCTAGAGAAAAATATTCATTTTGAATAATCTGATTCACTTTTCAGAAATGTTTCTGTCTTTACTTTTATACTGTACAATCTTCAACATGTTTTAATAAACTTGTAAACTTGTAGAGAAGCTAAGTTTTTATTAAACAAGTGCATCTTTCTCTGAGTTTCACCATCAATACATCTTTTCTCAGAAAATGCTTTCAAGTCAAAATATTCCCAGAGGCAAAGCTCTAAAAAAAGGCAAATGGGAATCAGAATATCTGTTATGCATCTAAATACTTTAATAATTCATCACCTTAGAACTTTTTATCCTTTCCCTTATCTTATAATATAGTACTTGTTTGGGAAACTAAATATTTTAAGTAAATATTTATGTAAATGAAAAAATATATTTGAAATAAATGTTTGAAATGTTTGTTACATTCCAGTTTTACAGTGAAAATTTAACATTTTTGAAAGTTGTTTTCCATAAAAAGCAAACTTATTGATGCATAATTCAAAAAGTATATTGATATTTTCATTTGACAAATTAAATTGTCCAAGTCTTTTTCAAACATTCCACCTTTTCTTAATATTGACTATTCTCAACATCTGTAGTAGAGCTTATGGGTCTGAATAGCTTTCAGAAATGAAAAAAAAAATAGAATTTTAAAAGAAATTTATTGGACATTTTTGAAGATGAGAAACTTCATTATAATCATGTGAAATGTGCAAAAATTTACTAACAGAAATAAGGTAAAAACTTTTTTGAAGTGATAGTCTTTATTATTGAGCAACTTAAAAGAGCTGTGGTTTTCTGCAAATGCTGTACAATTTCTTTTAATACAACATTTATAGTGAATCAAGTAAATGCATATATAGTGAATATTTTCACTTATACTTAGGTTATATTTTAATCTAATTACATGTTAAATTGTTAAGTCACAAAAAGCTATTATTTGGAGCTGTAAGAAAAACTCGTGTTCATATAAATTTCTCTTTTTACAAAAGAAAATAAAAATGTCACTAGTCCAATTCCACAAATCTAGCTTAATAAATGAGTCAAAAACATATATCAAGATGAGCTATCTTCCATTCCATCAAAGGTTGTATATCCAGACATTTGCATGTATATATTTTGTATAGCTGATGGATGAATATGTCTAGTTCACAAATGTGTATTTTTCTCTATAATTTTTTTCAGGTAACCACAATAAATTTTATTTATAAATTATATTTAGGAAAATGTAACTGTATGTGTTTATGGCTTTCTAATACAGCTCACACAAAAAGAAACACAAATGTTATCTGTGTATCTGTTTATCTCTCTGGTTTGCAGCAAATCCTAGGTTTCTCAAGCAGGAAAGAGTAAGAATTCCCTTAACTATATTTTACACAAAAATTCAAAACACAAAACCTGTGTTAGTCCATTTTGCATTGCTTTAAAAATATTTGATGGGTAATTTAAAAAGAAAAGAGGTTTATTTGGCTCATGGTTCTGTAGGTTGTACAAGAAGCATGCCACTGTCATATGCTTCTGGTGAGGCTTCAGGATGCTACAATCATGATGGAAGATGGAGAGGAGCAGGCATGTCACATGGTGAGAGAGGAAGCAAGAGAGGGTGGAGGTGCCTCTTTTAAACAGTCAGTTCTCATGTAAACTGATAGAGCAGCGAGAGAACTCATTACCATGGGAAGGACCCAAGCCATTCATGAGGGATCTGTCCCTTTGACCCAAACTCCTACCAAGCCCCATCTCAACACTGGGATTTATACTTCAACATGAGATTGGGAGGAGACAAATATCCAAACCATATCAAAGCCCCTAGACATGTGCACACCCAGACAGACAACATAAGTGCATATAATGTATATAAACTACATTGCAATTTTAAAAGGGTAATTTGTATATAAATAAATATTAGAGATGCATGAAAAATAGAAATCAGAAATATATACATAAAAATAGTTGAATACTGACCATAAAGTGACATGTAATTTTAATTTCCTCTCAATTTTTTTCTTAAAGTACTCATCTATATCTTCTAATTTTTTTACAATAAATATTTTCATATAGTACAATTTTTCAAAAATAAAAATTATAAAAAGTATAAAATAATATTTCTAAACATATTTATGTATTTCTTTGTGAAAGCAAATTTAAATTATATGTCTTTCAACAAGATAGTGGACCTAACTGATGGTGTATTTTAAATTAATTTTCAAGCCGGGCTCGGTGGCTCAGCCTGTAATCCCGCGCCTTGGGAGGCTGAGGTGAGTGGATTGCCTGAGCCCGCGGATTGGAGACCCGCCTGGGCAAGCGAGACCTCATCTCTACAATAAAATCTAAAAATCAGCCGGGCATGGTGGCGCACGCCTGTAGTTCCAGCTACTTGGAACGCTGAGGCGGAAAGATCACCGGAGCCCAGCAAGTCGAGGCTGCGGTGGCCGGGAGCGGCCACTGCACTCCAGTCTGGGCGACGGAGTGAGACTCCAACTCAAAAAAAAAAAATTAATTTTCAAACTAACAGAAAAATAATAAAGACTTATAATTATTTATAAAATATTTAGGTTGTAGTAGTGTTAATTTGTCAAATCTGCAAAAGTATCAAAATATAGTAGTCCATCCTGAAATTCTTTGTTTTTCAATTATTTGTATATTTTTTCACTAGCAGATGGAAGTGTGAACATCAAAATAAGTAACAAATAAACAAAATCCCTAGTACCTATTTCTTAAATGAAAACAACTCATCACATGACTGTAATTTCCATTTATTTAGGTTTTTTTCCCAACTCTGACTGTTTTTAAAACAAGACTATGCAATTCCTTAAACAGGAAAATGTTTAGTCATGTGAAAATAAACTGTAAGTTATTTTTCCTTTCAGAATCTACTTAAGAAAAATTAAAGGGTATAGCAAAATACTGTCAACCCAAAGGGCATGGGGGAAGGTCACAATGAATCATACAGAGATAAGTAATCACCAGCTTTTTCCATCAAATGCCTGCTCCAGTAAGTACTTCATTTTTCAAAATAGAAACGTCAAATATAATGTTTGGTCTTTATCCATTGGATTTGGTTTTGCAAAACGAACCAGCAATGTCTAATGAAACAGACTGTCTGATTTTGGGAAAATTATTTAGCCTCTGAGCCACATTCTTCTAAAATGTACAAGGGTTTTTTTGGTTTTGTTTTGCTTTATGTCTACTCTGAAGGATTGTTAAGTGGATAATTGCTTTTAACTTATTGTTTGAGTCCACTGAAAGCAAGTCCTCTGTCCTACTGGTCTTTCTCTTCAGCACTTAGTCCATAGTCTGGGGCAAGTAGATACCTGAGAAATACCAAGTCCTATTCTATTTCTTTCTATTATGTATGCAGACTTTCTAAGCAGACCTTTGGTTTTGATTCTGAGGCATATGAGAGTGAAAATAGTTCAGATTCATACAGATAGGGGTTTGAATTCCAGCTACACACATTCAAATTATATGACATTAAGCATGCAATTTGATTCTCATTTGCCTTGTTTAGTAGATGAATTTTTAAAAGGAAACTAAACAACAAAACAGAAACAAAAGGTCTTTCCACCTCACAGCACTGAAGAAATGTGAAAAAATAATGCATCATGTGTGCTTAGCTTTTCTTTTTTACTTGATCAAGTCAGGTTCTGCTATTTTTGCCTTTGAGGCTGATAACACTGATTGTGTTTCCGAAGGCACGGCAGGCCTTTCCCCTCCCTGAAGAACCACAGAAGATGCTTTGGTTACAGTAGGTTAATGGGGCTCATCCACAATTCACACCTCACCGTGTCCTCTTCTGTCTTGTGAAACAGGTTGTAGGCTTAAAGTGAGAGAAAGCAAAGCCTGCTGTTTAAGAAAAAAATAAAACAGCAACAAAAAAACTGCCCTTTTTTCTCTCACATTAACTATAATAATCGTTTTTGCTCTGTTCACCATTTTGTCAGTCCTACTTACCATTAGTGTTAGAGTCACTTTTGCACCTTTAATAAATACGGACCTCAGTGTATGACGTTCTTCCCTCTCTACATTCCTTCATGTGAATAGGAGTACACAAATGGTAAATCTTGAATGTTGCTTCTCCATTGCTTGTCACAGGCTGCATCCATCTTTCACATAGCCTTACCAAAATATACTAGAAAACAGGGACTCATGGAGAGTTGTTGCCAATTGTTATTTTAATCAGATCTATGTCTCCTAACACTCCATTCTCATTCTCAAGAATTCATTCTCGGTTCATCCTGCTAGGAACAAAGGACATGCAGACTTAGGAAACACATTCAGAGACCTTGGCTGACTAGCTGCAAGTGAAAAAAATACATTTATAGTTGGGATTTTCTTTGCATTTTGAGTCATAGCTTTTATGCTTTCACATATTTGACCCAGGGGGAGAGCCACAGGAATCATCTCAATGTCCCTGTCTTGGGAATGAAGTGGATTGCAGAGGTTAGATGCTACCAATTCTGCAACCTAGCCCCATATCAGGAGGAGACAGACAATGTGACCAAGAGGTAATGCGCTGAATGTGCTAATCTGAGCTCTTTGTAATCACTTTGTGTTCTGCATGGCAAGTATCAAAAAACATAAGCTATTAGAGATGTTCAAAAGGAGGAGAAAATGTAGTCATACAATAAAGTGAATTAATGTGAGGAAAATATTTTGCTAAATGCGTTCTCAGAGTAGGAAAGAAAATCAAAATAAATAGGTAAGAAACATATATGTAAGAATATGTTATGTTATAAAATCTCAATGTATTAGAAGTGTACAGTATTAACAGGCACAGGATTTCTACTCTTATTATCATGAATGCATTATTTCCATAAAGTGAAATACAATAGGACTTATCATTATTTCCATATCCACTTAGCAATGAATTTTACAATATAACCGTTTTTAGTGAGAATCTTTCTAATTATATGGACAGGATGAATATTTGTGCTGTCTGTTATGTTCCAGGTAGGATGTGACAGCATGTTTCCTGCCGTTTCAAACTTAGCTCTGAGCTTACTGTCTTTCAACCTCAAAACTATACAGAACATATTAATGTAGGAAACAGACAAGTCTTCCATAAGGAATGCAGATATCTCTTAGGTAAAAGGGAAATTAAGATTAATGAGACAATAATGGCTGACAGTATATAGTCAAGAGTTCCCTGTGAACATTGAATACCTTGTTGTGTAGGTTATACATGACATTTTGAGAAAATAAATATTATTTACCCATGGATTGTTTTCCATACAACCTGTTATTGTCATCCATAGATCACTAGTAGCCTGTTGTGTGTTTTTGGTTACTTAAATAAATGCACCTAATTCGTATATTAGTCTGTTTTCTTCCTCTGGTATATTCTTACATCAAGAGAAATAAAATTTTTAAAAGTATGAGTTTTTTAGATTCAATCACATCTGAAGTTTAAAATGTTATTTAAACATTGTAAATAACATGAACAGTTAGAATTTTGGATAAGATTACAGGAAAATAATCACATTAAGAAACTGGTTTTCTTAAAATATAGTGGTGTAATCATGACTTTACCATTCTTATATGTTTTGTTGAAATTATTTTCTTTTTTATCAAATTTAGATAAATCCAGTAAAAAATTATTACATGTTTGTGTGGGGAGGAGAGGAAAGGGATAGTGGTTCTCAATAAATATGAAAATGAATAATATCTGCAGTTAAAGATTTTGCTAAAAAAGGAAACAGCTTTACTTCTATGTGCTGTTTATGCTTACTAACTGAATTTTCAAAATTTCAGAGCAATGACATCTTGACATGCTTTACAAATTGGCCAAAATTATAAATGTATTTATAAATCATATATTCATTTCAGATAATTTTTTCTTAAAACCTTGGATGTCTGAATCATTTCAAAACTTATAAGCACTATATTTTAAAAGTTATGAGTTAAGGATTCAAAATAATGACTGTTCTTACCCTAAGAAACTAAAGAAAACTGTTCTTGAGATTAGAAGGTAGCAGGATAAAATAACTTCTCTTGGGATCGATAGAGTACTAAAATCAAAAATACATTTTCATTGTTTTTTCCTTCTAATACTGCAGTGGAAATTGTGTGTTTGGGGAGCAAGATGAGACCACAAAGCATTTCATTTCCACTCTCGTCCTCTTGTTTCTTTTCTTATAACTGTCTTATTTATTTATCCTATCACATTGTGTCCTCTATTCAATGCACATATGTAAGTAGCTTCCCATTATATCATGATTTAATCTGTGTTAATTCCCATGCATGACACCAATAAAAGTATATCCATGTTATCAACTTGCCCTTTCTTTGAACCTGTTTAGTTTGAATCGCTTCTGAATCTCCACCACATGGGAAAAGTTTCTACTGTCTAATCACTGAGTCTTTGGACCTAGAGTAGCTAGGATGAAGATTCTTCCATTAAAGCAAAGAGCTGGATATGGTGTAAGACTTGGTGCAGATCATGTAAAACTGCTCAAATCCATAATGCTCAGGGAAAAGAGCAAAGTGTTGCAAGGGGCCTAGACACATTAAAAATAAGACTATTAGGTCAAGGGTCTTAGATTGCATATCTGAGTTGAGATGACAAACAAGAATAACTTAGAATGACTCTTTTTGAAAGAATTAGTTGGTTGAGACACTACACTACATTATGAATTTATAAAAGTCAGTTTTAAGACAGAGAACATTTTGTAAGTTGTTTTATTTCTCTCAACAATAACCAGATGATATTCTTTAGGTCTAGAGTTAAAATGTGTATATTAACTAAAGGAATTATTTATTTTAATTAATTAGGATAAAAAGAAACTAAGAATTTTGGGAAATGTGGGATAAACATTTTAAGAATTATTTTCTTAGCCGGGCTCGGTGGCTCAGCCTGTAATCCCGCGCCTTGGGAGGCTGAGGTGAGTGGATTGCCTGAGCCCGCGGGTTCGAGACCCGCCAGGGCAACTTGGTGAGACCTCATCTCTACAGTAAATCAAAAAATTAGCCGAGTGTGTTAGCGCGCACCTGTAGTTCTGGCTACTTGGAAGGCTGAGGCGGAAGGATCGCTGGAGTCCACCAGGTCGAGGCTGCAGTTGCCGGGAGCAGCCGCTGCACTCCAGCCTGGGTGACAGAGTGACTCCAACTCAAAAAAAAAAAAAAGAATTATTTTCTTGTAATTTTCCAACTCTATAATGAGATCCAGCAGAACTGTATATTTTTGTATACTCAGTATATTTTACAATCTCAGTACTAAGAGTTTACTAAATATATATGCTCAATTACTATTTTTAGTATATTGAAAATGATAATGAATCAGGTTGTTGATTATAAAGTAATAAGACTTCTTGAATGTATAATTAGTGAACTTTCCATAAAGAATTTGGAAAGTATACACTAAAAAATTTTAAGTAGTAAATACCAGAATGATTAAAAATAAGTGAATAGTCAAAATATCTACTTGGACATGAAACGCTCATCTGAAGGTATAAGTGCTCATTTCCTTTATAAAGGTTTTCAGTATAAATTCCTCACTTGCTCAAAAATCTTGGCTTTCTTTAATTTAGAACTCACACGTTATCTTAGCCCTCACCTGCCTCCTTCAATGTGTCATCTTGAATCACTGAGTAAAGCAGCCACATTCTTCGGGAAAAGTTTGATCATCAGACACATTTTGAATGGTTCACTAAGAGTTTTAAATTGTTTGCATTAGTTACTGAAATTGGAATATCGAGACTTTTTTTTTTAACATGAAATTGGATATCATGTGTCCCCTCAACTATGAGAAGATCTGGCTACAGTTGAACTCACCTTTCTGCAGGGCTCCAACTAGCTCAAGCTGCCACATTAAAATGGGGGCATCTCTTTGACTTGACACAGCTCTTACTGATTCTGTTTGCCACATTTATGCTACTGCCTGACCCTTGTAGATATCTGATGCATGATCCTTGGACCACAACTTCTGTTCATTTATCAGTTCCTCTCCAAGCGTTACCCTCTGTCAAATGAAAACACTATAATTCTATTAATGGGTCCCTTGTTAGTCTAAAAAAAAAATACTGTACAACTTTTAAATTTTTCTTTAGCTATTTTGCTAAATGGTGTTTTAAGATAAATATTTTGTAAATTGCAGCTACTTAAACATTGTTTAAAATATTTAATAACATGAAACAGTATCTATACAGAAACAACAACTAAAGACATACAAAGGCTTAATAATGTATGGTCAATGTGCTTTATAATATTTCAGTTTTTTAGCAGAAACTGTTAGCTCTAAGGAGGTGACAGTTGACAAAAACAGAAAACTTGTATTTTTCATAGACGGTAGAGGACCATTCTCTTGAACTTTAAAACGTATAAATGATTTCAGAGAAAACTTTAAAGCAGTAAAACAAAAGGCAATGGAATAGATTTGGAGGATAAAGTTCTCCAAAAGTCATAAGAAAAGAAAGTAGGTATGGTCTTAAATCTTCAAAAATGACTGATTGAATACATCTATAACAATTGCCCCTGAACAGTTATTTCTGTTTCATGCTTCTGAAGATATATTTCCTTACCTTCTGGTTTGTTATAATAAGAAAGTGAACTATAAAGTTTGGAACTTTGTACTGAAGGCTACGATGCTGTAACATATTAAAGATGATTCCACAAGGAAGATTATCCAGTTAGACTATTATAAAATGAGCTACTTTAGAAAACTGACTTACAAAATTCCCTTCTGTTGGTAAATTGCTCCAAAAGGAATTCAGAAAATAGCACAGCTTGTAGATTGAACCTTTATATGGTTAATTTGCCTAGATGGACCCGAATGTCTAAATAATTTCTCTGGAAGGAATAAGTTTAACTTAGTAAGATATGATGATATTATATTAAAAAACTAATCATTAAAAGAATAACTATGATTCTATTATTGCTATAAAAAAGCAGGCTTTCTCGTAAAAGCATCAAAATCTATTGAAATCATCTATTAAAATATCCACAAAATCATTTCAGGGTACCTAGGATTCTGACTGCCAAAAGGGAGGTGAGTTTTTTTTTTCTTCAGCTGGGCAGAATAACAGGATTATTAAAAGGGTGGAGACAATTTGCTTGTGTTCAAAATCTGGGTCCTTCTCTTACAAACTGTGTAAACCATATACAAGAGCATTTGGTGTATTGTTCCCTCCTACTACAGAAATGAACTGTTTCAGGAAGCTGTGAGTACACTATATAGCAAAGACCCTGCATAATATAATAAATACCAATGCGTTAGCTCTGAAATAATACATTATTTATATGAATTAGAGTAAGATTCATTTGGTAAACTTTTCTGATTATTTAATTTGCTATATCATGTTAAAAGTTGTGACAGTTTACGTTTGTTAGTATGATGTCAAGGCCTCAAAGGTGGATGTTACGGGCATATCATTTATTTGTTGACACCATCTCTTCTTGTACTTTTTGGTTTATACCTTGAATTTAATTAATATTTGTTTTAAGACAGCAACTATATTTACAGATAACTGAAGGCTGACTGTTTAATAAAATAAAGAAATTTATTTTTTTAACACGTAAAATCGTTGTACATTGGTTATTTCTGCACTAAAGATTGCCACAAATAAATTCTAAATAATTGTTACTGATCCAACAAGACAGAGCAGACTAAAAAACTTTACAGGAAAAGATGGAACAATTCCTCATGATCAAGTAGGGTTTTCTAAAGACTGAGCTCATCTTAGTAGTTCATAAAAGCAATTCATTCCAATAGAACACAATAAATAAACTAAAACCTATTAAAACCTTCGAACCAGGTACTTCTCACTTTATAAAAAATTTGGTACTGAAATAAGTAAACAGTGATTTCTTCCTAAAATATGGCATAACTATTGCACTTGTTCAAAAAGTAGTATATTTGTCTACAGTAAACCAGACACAGTTCTAGGTGTTGGAGATGCAACAGCCAATTGAACACAACTCCTGCTCTCAAGGAGCATGCATTGGATGAGGCAGGTGAATACACTGACAAGTTCAAGACTGTGTGGTACACATTGGTTGAATGATTTGGAAGAGCCATGAAAGGGAAAACAATCTGCTCTCAGAATGTCAGGAGAAGGGCCCCAGAGTTAGGCAAGTGTTGGAGACAGGCAAAAGATAGGAAATATGGAAACGTGTATGCAGTGATCCCTACATGACTACAAGGATGGTGGTGGCAACAGCAAAAGTAATAGACGTAAGGAGGAGAAAGGCAAGTGAATTGGAAGGATATATGTTCTCTAAATAAGGTCCTAGGAAAAAGAGCATAGATTAAAGGAATATGCTCAGGCTCTCAGGTGATGATGAAGGTGACAATGGCAGAGATAAGAGAACCAGTATTGGAGAAGATGTGTGAAGGTTCTGCCAAACATAACTGAGGGATGATGAGTGTCAGTAGATATTAAGTGAAAAAAGAGACCCTTTACTGTAGTGATATTTTTTCTCTACTTTATATACTACACCTACTCGGTCTTTGTTTGTGTTGTTGAATAACAATCATCTGTAATGTAAGACATTTTCTAACCCTACAATTTGAAGATTCTCTGAGATAGAAGGTTTACTGCTAAGACAGCATGACAGAGTTCTGGAAAGAGCTTTGAAATATTTGTCTAAAAATTTCAATTCTGATAACTATTCTAATTCTATTAATTGTGCGAGTGAAAGTTAGTTCATTAATGGCTGTGTACCTCAAAGTTCTCATCTGTTAAGTGTAGGAATTGGGTTTGATGGTACACAGTATCTCATTCAAATCTAACACGTTAGTAATATACATTTTTGATGAACTAGTGAAAATAGTCCTCTTTCCTACAGGAAATGTTCTTAAGCTACCATTCATATATTAAACTATTTTTCATTCTTTATATTCAATTTGGACCAACAGATATTTGATAGAATTCAAAGGAACAAGGAATCAACCATATATCAATTTTAATATCACCACCTTCTTCTATAGCTCTTTCATTTGTGTTCAATGAGTTTCACTTAGAGTTATTATAAGAAAATTATGAAATATAGATTAATGGTTGCATTTTTATGCTTTTGATGTGTTGTTTAATGAGGTATGTGCTGTTTTATATCTTATATCAAAGAGACATCTGCTAGGAACCTTCTTATCATACACATCAAGGGATTTTTGCACTAATAAGCGTAAACATCTGAATAATAAAGTATGATATCTCTTTTTCATACCAATAAATGTATCATATATTTGGTTCTCATTTTGAAACATCATTTTTTAATTTTAAACTTTGTTACATTTATTAATGGACATGCCTTTTCTTAAATAAAAGATTAGAGAAACAATCACAAGATATAAACATTTAGCACTTTTGTAGATCATAGAATATAGTTCATGACATTGCCTCAGTGGTGTGATTAGCACCACTAATATAATTTCTATAGAGGCTATCAATCACTTTATATTTGGGATGTGCACTTCAATCACAGGAAATCATTAATCTCATAAGATAGCCATCGTAGTCTGAACAAAATGAGATATCAATCAATTTATGATAAATAATAGCAAAAACACAAACGACATACAGGTTGCCAGACTTCCTTAAGTCTATCACTTCTATTCTCACCACCATATCCTTCAGCCTATCCACATTTAGTTTAAAATCAAATATTTCTTTCAGTAAAACACTATGAAATATGTGAACATTTTCTGTAACTGTAAAGTAAGCCAATGACTCACAGGCAAACTATTTGGCACTGAATTTTAAGCACTATTAATACAGAATAAAGAAGATAAGTATTTAAAGATATAAACAATAGAATAAACTAAAATAGAAGAAACAGAACCAACATTATGCAATTTACCATTCTAAATTTTTGACATGTATACACAAAGTATTTACATAAACTAATCAGAAATGGAACAGAAGCAGAGTGTTCAAATTAATAATATCTCCTAGTAAGCATAATGGGGTGACATAACGAATTTATTAGAAAATATTAAGGTTGAAATATCAAATATTAAAGGTAATTTCTCAAGGCATATGAATAAACTGTTCACTGGCAGGGCAATTATTGCATTATCCCTGTCATTTCTGGATATAAAAATTCAAGTTATTTAGTAAGTTTTTCACTTAAAAGTGACAGTATAACGTCATTTGATTTTAGTATATGAAATAAAGGGTTCTGTTTAAAGAATGAAAATGACAAAAAAGGGTATTTATAAGAGTTTGGTCTTGCATTTTTTTAGAAACTTACCATAATTGATGTTTTTAAAACTAGTCTTTCTACTAAATGAATGAAAGAATCAAATTAAATAGAAAAAGGTTTTCCAGAAAATAAAATAAAATCAGTAACTGATGTAGTTTAAAAAAATAAACACACACATAAAATCATGAAGCCCCATGAGATCTAGGTTCTGGTTGCAGTTTTTACTTTAACTTACTTTCTGATTGTAATCAAATCATAACCTCTTAGGGTCTCATACTTCTATTCTTAAATTAAAATAAATTGAGTGAAAAGATCTTAAAGTCACTTTTAAAGAATAAAGCTTTTATTTTTTGATAATTCATTTAACTATTAATTTATAAATACAATAACTTCAAAAATATACCTTCTAAATCATTATAATAGTGTTACAATAGAGATGCAGTAGTATCTCTTATTTTCCTGTATTTTCATTAATTTATTTTTTTAATTATAAAGATATGGGGTACAATTAAAGGTTAGGTATACAAACAACGATTATGCAGGTACCCTTGTTGATGAGGTATACCCCGCCCTCCCCTAGCAGTTTCCCTCAACTGCCAATCCCACTTCCCTCCCATGACAGTTTCCCATTACTGCCCAACACTTTCTTATAGTATTATAATTGTCCAAGGTCTGCTTATGAGTGAGAACATATGGTACTCTGTTCTTTGTTTCTGTGACATATCACTGAGTATGATCGACTCTAAATCCATCCAAGTCGCTGTGAAGTTCATATATTTGTCCTTCATTATGGCTGCATAATATTCCATTATGTATATGTACCACATTTTCTTTATCCAGTTCATCTTAGATGGGTAACATGGTTGGTTCCAGGTTTTTGCTATTGTGAATAGAGCTGTGACAAACATATGTGTGCAGATATCCTTTTGTAGAATGATTTGAGTTCCTCTGGGTATATTCCCAATAGGGGAATTGCTGGGTTATATGGAAGGTCAATTTCTAGTTCTTTCAGAAATCACCACTGTCTTCCAAAGAGGTTGCACTCCCATCAAAGAGTTTGCATTCCCACCAGCAGTGTAGAAGAGTTCCTTTTTCTCCACATCCTCGCCAGCATCCGTTGTTATTTGTTTTATTCATGATGGCCATTCTTACAGGGGTTAGGTGATATCTCAATGTGGTTTTCATTTGCATTTCTCTGATGATGAGTGAGGGTGAGCACTTTTTCATGTGTCTGTTGACTTCCCATATATCCTCTTCTGAGAAGTGTCTATTCTTGTCTTTTGCCCACTCTTATAGGGGCTGTTTGTTTTTTCCCTTTCTGTGCATTGAGTCCCTTGTAGATCCTAGGTGTTAGGCCTTTGTCAGATATACAGTTAGCAAATATTTTTTCCCATTCTGTGGGCTGTCTCTCTGCTCACTTGATGGTTTCTTTTGCTTTGCAAAGCTCGTTAGTTTGATGGGGTCCCACTTGTCTATCTTATTTCTTAAGGCATTGGCCTTTAGAGTTCTGAATAGGAATTGGTTGTCAGTTCCAATTTCCATAAGGCGTCTCCTGCATTTTCTAAGATTCTTATAGAGGTTTTTCATTCAAGTCTTTGATCCATTTAGAGTTAATTTTTGTGTATGGTGATAGGTAGGGGTCCTGTTTCAATCTTCTGCATGAGGCCAGTTTTCCCAGCTCCATTTACTGAATAGGTTCCTCTCTCCCCAGTGGATGTTGTTGGAGGCTTTGTCAAAGATGAGTTGATTGAGGAATTGAGGCTTTGCATCTGGAATCTCTATTTTGTTCCATTGGTCTATGTGCCTGTTCTTGTACCAATACCAGGCTGTTTTGATTACTGTATCCTTATAGTAAAGTTTGAAGTCTGGAAGTGTGATACCTCGAGTTTTGTTTCTTTTGCTAAGGATTGTTTTGGCTATTCGTGGTCATTTATGTTTCCATATGAATTTCTATATTGTGATTTCCAGGTCTGAGAAGAATGATTGTTGGTAACTTAATGGGTATTGCGCTGAATCTGTCGATTGCCTTTGGTGGGATGGACATTTTAACAATGTTGATTCTTTTTATCCATGAGCATGGAATATTTTTCCATTTGTTATTTTCCATTTGTTTGTGTCTTCTTGGATTTCTTTGAGCAGTGTTTTGTAGTTCTCGTTGTAAAGGTCTTTCACTTCTCTGGTTAGAAAGATGCTGAGGTATTTCATTTTTTGTGTGTGGCTATTGAGATTGGGATTGTGCTTTTTATTTGGGTCTCTGCCTGCTTATTGTTTGTGTATAGGAATGCAACCATCTTTTGCATGTCTATTTTATACCCTGAGACTTTGCCAAAGTCCTTTATCAGTGCAAGCAGGTTTTTGAAGATTCTCTTGGATTTTCAAGGTGTAGGATCATATCGTCAGCAAAGAGGGATAACTTGACTTACTCTTTTCCTGTTTGGATTCCCCCGATTACCTTCTCTAGTCTAATTGCCCGAGCCAAGACTTCCAACACAATATTGAACAAGAGGGGTGAGAGTCGGCAGCCTTGTCTTGTTCCAGTTTTCAGGGGAAATGTTTCCAGTTTCTGTCCATTTAGCAATATGTTAGCTGTAGGTTTATCATAGATGGCACTTACTACTTTGAGGTATAATCCTTCTATACCTAAGTGTTTGAGGGTTTTTATCAAGAAGCAATCCTGGATTTTATCAAAAACTTTTTCTGCATCTAATGAGATAATCATGTGGTTCTCGTTTTTGCATCTGTTGATGTATTTAATGACACTTATGTTCTTGTGAGTGTTGAACCCGCCCTGCATCCTGGGAATGAAGCCTACTTGGTCATGGTGGATGATTTTTGAGATGTGTTTTTGGATCCGATTTGCTAGATTCTTGTTGAGGATTTTTGCATCTATGTTCATAAGGGATATTGGCTTGTAGTTCTCTTTTTTTGTTGCCTCTTTAAAATTTTGTAAAATTCTGCTAGAAAGTCATCCAGGGCTTTTTTTGGTAGGTAGTTTTGGTAGGTAGTTTTCGTATGACAGAGTCAATTTCTTGGTTGTTATTGGTTTATTTAGTTTCTCAATGTCTTCTTGTTTCAATGTGGAGAGAATTGTGATGTCAAAAAGTTCTCCATTTCATTTAGGTTATCAAGTTTGTTTCCATATAGGTATACATGGTAATCTCTAATAATCTTTTGTATTTCTTCGGGGTCAATTGTGATTTGATGTTTTGTATTTCTGATTGTGTTTATTTGGGCTTTTTCTCTCTTTTTCTTGATCATTCTGGTTAGGGGCCTATCAAGCATTAATTCTTTCAAAGAAACAGCTTTTTGTTTTGTTGATGTTTTCTATGATATTTTTGTCTTTCATGACCCATATTAGGGCTCTTATTTTTGTTATTTGGATTCTTCTGCTAAAGTTGGGATTTTGGTGGTTTTCTCTTTCCAGCTCCCTTAAGTGATTTGTTAGGCTCTCAACTTCTGATCTTTCTGTTTTCTTGATGTGTGCTCATAGAGATATAAATTCCCCTCTGAGAACTGTTTTCAGGGCATCCCAGATGCTTTGGTAAGATGTTTTTTCATTTTCATGTGTTTCCAGAAATCTTTCAATTTATTCTTTGATTTAAGTGTTAATCCAGTAGGTCTTCAGCATCATGCTATTTAGGGTTCATGTCTTTGTGGGCTTTGTGGAAATGTTGTTGGTGTTGATATCTATTTTTATTCCATTGTGGTTTGAGACTGTGCATGACAAGATTTCAATCTTATGGATTTTGTTTATGCTTGAT